>REGO01000301.1:2391782-2458964 GCA_010120015.1 Rhombomys opimus
CCTAATGGTGGCACAAACCTGTCACCTCAGCTACTCAGGAAGCTGAGGCAGGAGGATCACAGGTTTGAGCACTGCCTGGATTACAGAGTGACCAAACTTGGTAACTTAGTGAGATCCTGTTTCAAAACAGAGAGCTAGGGACAAAAATTAAAAAGAAAATGAGAAGTGCACCTATATCAAACATGCACACAGCTTTCTCTTGTGGTTGAGTCCCTGTGGGGCCTTGCCTGAACTGGTGCCTAATAGTTGTTTGTCCGACATTTGTTAAATGTTGTTCAATGACTATCCTACCTTTGAGGCAAATAGTGAGTTTCCTAAAGGGCATTCAATGTGGGGATGCTGCCACTGGTCCACGAAGAGCCCTGTGCAATTTTTAAAACGATGCCTCTTCCAGCCCTGGGAAATTGGCCATAATGTTTATAGGAGAGCAAGGCCCTTGTGCCTGCAGTGCAGCTGTCCTAGTAAATCCCCAAATCAATGTCAAAGGCGTGATTGGCACCACCCACAGAACAACCCACTTACTTGACCTTACACATACACTCTGAGTGTGTTCAAGCCCCACTAAGCTGAAAGGCCACTCAGCAGAAACACAGCGTGACCCTACCATGGCCAGGCTGAACCTGTGTACACGCTCCCTCTCCTAAACCCTCACATGGGGGTCTGCCCATCAGTGCTTGTCTTAGGGTTACTATTGCAGTGACAAAACGTTATGACTAAAATAAACTTTCAGAAGAAGGGTTTTGGCCTATGTATACTGAATCACAGTCCACTGAAGGAAGCCAAGGCAAGAACTCAAACCAAGCAGGAGCCTGGAGGCAGGAGCTGATGCAGAGGCCATGGAGGGGTGCTGCTTACTGGTTTTCTCACTATGACTTGCTCAGCCTGCTTTCTTATAGAACCCAGGACCACCAGCCCAGGGCTGGCACCACCCACAATGGCCTGGGCCCGCCCACATCAATCACTAAGTTAAAACAATGCCCTACAGGTTGGCCTACAGCTCAACATTATGGAGGCATTTTCTTGAATGAAGCTCCCTCCTCTCAGATGATGCTAGTTTGTATCAAGTTGATGAAAGAACTAGCCAAGACAGTGGCCCTGGAATCCAGAACATCTCTGTACACTCTGATTCTGACCCCAAAAGTGGAACTACAATCAAAGCATGTGACAAGACTTCTAAGGAAGATGGTTGTGTCCACTCCGAGGTTGAACCATTATCCAAAATCAAAGAAAACAAATCCTGCAGAAAAATGAGATGGTGACATTTGGGGGAAGTGAGCTGAGTGTGGGCAGAGCTCTGCCGAAGAAGAGGACATGGTGAGGGATGACAGCTGGGGTGTCCTTTAATGGGTGGCTTTGGTTTTCCATTAATAGACTGCACCACACAAGCCCACTCGGGATGGAGGGCATAGCTTGGTCTGAATTCCAGCTTCTCCACCACCAGGAACTGGGTGAGATCAGAGCGAGGGTGCAGGAAGATTCACTCTTTCCCTCACCCACTGTCAGAGCCCAGGCCACTCTCCATCTATTTCTATGGAGAAAAACTCTGGTAGTTCATGGTGACCAGTGAACTTCCAGAACCAACTTGCTTTGGGGATTCTCAGGGGAGAATGCAGCCTGGTTCAATTAGTCATCTGCAATTCTGTGGGATACAGATCTGTTCTACATTTTCACAGGAGCTCTGAGCCAGGAGCACCAGGATCTAATAATACTTTATACATGCATACATACATACACACACACATACATACACATACATACATACATACATACATACATACATATATATAATTATATCTAATGACACTATGCATGCATACATAAATGTATATATATGGTGAGATCTAATAACACTGTATTACATATACATGTATTAATACATATACGTATATATAGTATTATTAAATATCATTATATGCTTTATATATATAAACCCCAAGATTAAAGGCTTCCTGGGCTTCCTGGCAAAGTCAAAGCTAGCCAGCACAACTTAGCAGGACATGTTTCAAAATAAAAAAATAAAAAATGGGTCTGCGGGCACAGCACGATGTTGGATACTTGGGGCCATCATTTGTGAGGCTCCAAGTTCAATCTCCAGGAAAGAGAGAGAAACAGAGAGAAAGACAGACAGACAGGGAGAATGAATAGGTTAAAAGGCAAGCTACACTCCTATTCTTGTTCAAAACAAGCCAGATGCATAGAAAGGCTCAGAAATAGATGTGTCAAAACTTGTCTCTTGGCGGTAGGAGGAAAGATTATTTTTATTTTCTATTTTTTGAGAGGCTATGTATAACAGCCATTCTAGAACAAGAAGATGTTTTGAAAAAATTAAATTATCTGCCTGACTCTATTTCCTCTTCACCTGTATAAAAATAACAGAAAAAAAAAAAAGACATTACTGTGTGCAGGAGAAGCCTTAGGGTCTGGTGGGAGGAAAGGGGAGGTTTGTGCTTGATGTCTGTCCCCACAAACACCTGATGTGCCTACAAGAGGCTGAGAATTCCTGGGAGTGAGGATGAGGCTAAAAAACCTGACACTGTCACTCGATCACATGGGCGGATTCATGAAGAAAGGCCACTTCCTGATGAACTCCATCAGGATGACTCTAAACCCGGGGATGGGGCCCAAGACCACGCATACTACCTCCCCCCCCCACCCAGAGATACTCAGAACAAGACCGCTGCAGGCAGCTCCCAAGGGCTCTGGGGGGCGTGGTACGCTGCCTTTAACACCACAGCCAGCTGCGAGAGCACTGTTCCATTCACTAAGTCTCCTGGGAATGAATTGGTTGCGAAAAAAACAGACTGCTAGAAGGTGGCATCGCTACAAACGCTAGCACGAGCCACGTGTGGTAATGGCTCCATCTGGTCAGGAGACAGGGGTATTTGCAACCTCATGGGAAGTTTTTAAGATAGGAACCTTGTAGAACATTAACACAGAGGGGGAAAAAGACTACGGGGAGGGGCAGGAGGAGCAAGAGAGACTGGTGGGATATGTGTCGTGAAAGCAGGAGGGAGGGGAGGAGCGAGAGAGGGGAGGGGATAATGAGAGATGAAAAAAACGACACACACACACACACACACACACGCACAAATATCACATTGGAACCCATTTCTTTGTATGCTGACTAAAAAGGTAAGTTAGGCATTTGGAGAGACGGCTCAGAAAGTAAGAGCATTGGCTGCTTTTGCAGAAGGTCTCAATTCGATTCCCAGCACCCACACAGCAGCTGACAACCAACTACCTGTAACTTCAGTTCCAGGGGGTCTGTTGTGCTCTTCTGGCCTCTGTGGGCACCACATGCGTGTGATGCAAAAGACATACTTAGGCAAAACGTCAGAACACATTAAAGCAAAATAAAACAAAATTTTAGAGTAATTTAGTAGACCTGACATAGTGGAACATCCCTATCAACTCTCAGGAGTCAGAGGCAGGAGGATCAAGAGCTCAAGGTCATTAAGCCTACCCTGGGCTCCATGACACCATGTCTAAAAATATTTTTTTCAAGTGAACTAAAAGAAGAATTACTAGTAAAAAGGCGGGTGACTACTAACTGGGATAAAAAAAAATAATAAATAAATGAAAGAAGCACAAAAAATGTCATGGAGCCTGTAATCCCAGCACTTGGGGAGGCAGAGGCAGGCAGATCTCTGTGAGTTCCAGGCCAGCCTGGTCTACAAAGCAAGTCCAAGACAGCTAAGGCTACACAGGGAAACTCTGTCTCAAAAACAAAACAAAAAAAGGAGGAGGAGGAGAAAAGAGGAGGAGGTGGAGGAGGAGAAGGAGGAGAAGGAGGAGAGGAGGAGGAGAAAGAAGGAGGAGGAGGAGGAAGAGGAGGAGGAGGAAGAAGAGGAGGATGAGCAGGAGGAGGAGATGGAAGAGCGCCCTCCTGCCCAGGCCAAGGCTGAGAGATCATGGAATTGTATCTGCAGCCCATTGCATGATGTAGATCTATGCTGGGTGATGCTGCCTAGAGCTGGTCCATGGCTAGTAGCCACAGAAAGTGACCTACCAGCTGGAAGGTATGACTTTCTGTAACAAAGTCCGTGTGTCCCATTGGCGCCTCTAGAGGGGAAGCCAGGTACTGCACAGTGGTGGAGGCGTTAGGAGCAAAGGTCTCCCGGTGGCAGGAGCTAACACAGTGATCTGACAGTTATCACCGTGCCCCTTAAACGTTCTAGAAGGACCAGGAATTTGTAAACAGGATTTCCCATTACGGTGCTTGCTTTCTCTCTGCCATCAGTTTGAAGCTTGGGAGGGTTGCTAAATGGTTGGCAACTTTTCATTTCAGTACAATGCGAGTTTTCAAGGGAGAAAATAAAGCAGTGAAGTTCAACCATGTGCCCGAGTGTCACACAGTGTCACACAGCTAATTAGGAATGACAGGAAGATCAGGTTGTCACCCCAGGCAGAGCACTTCAGATCAAGGTAACTGGAGAGGAAATGTTCCTGAAAGGCCACAGAGCTTTGTTCTGTGTTCTAGAACAGCGGCTCTCAGACTTCCTAATTCTGCAACCCTTTAACTCAACACAGCTCCTCATGTTGTGGTGAGCCCCAACGATAACGTTATTTCCGTTGCTATGTCACACCTGTAACTGTGCCACTGTTGTGAGTCATGACATAAATATTGGAGTTTTCCAGTGGTCTTAGGTGATGACCCCTGTGAAAGGTCGAGATCCACAGACTGAGAACCGCTGGGCTAGCACAGAGGCAGCTGGGGTTGGTCTGGAGGCCGAGGTTGCCTGTCTCCCTCCTTCCTCCACAATAGATTTTGAACAAGCAGAACTGCCTCCCATTCATGGAGTCTGGAATTACCAACATCTCTGTGCTCCCGAGCCTCCAAGTTAACACGACCAGAGAGTCCAACTCCCTCTGAGAACCTCCGTTTCCCAGGAGCAGCAGGGATGAACCCCGTAGCTGTTTGGTGGCTGGTCTGACGTGTTGCTTGGTGTTAGGACAAGCAGATTATCTCCATAGTGGAAAAAAAAAATCACTCAGTAGCAACAAGGTCTTCTGTCTGAGCAAATGTTTTTTCCTTAAAAAGTTTCTTGGGGTCAACTGCTTCACACATCTTACAAAAACTTCTTTATTGTTGTAATTTTATATTTTCTATTTTCATATGCGGGTGTGTTGTGTCCGTGTGTGTGTGTGTGTGTGTGTGTGTGTGTGTGTATCTGTATAGAAGTGGGCACAGATGCTTATGAGCTCACATGCACATGTGTTGACGTGGAGGTCAGAGGCTGATGTCAGGAACCATCCTGGCTCCTCTGCCTTATTCGCAGGAGGGTCTCCCTACCCAACCAGAGCTCATCAACATGGCTGGTCTTGCTAGCCAACTTGTTCTAGGTGTCCCCTGTCTCTGCCTTCCAGGGCCAAAATTATAAGTGGGTCACCTCACTCACTTAGCGTTTGCCCGGATTTTAGGGGATCCATAGTCCTCCGGCTCGCACAGCAAACATTTTACACACTGAGCCACCACCCCAGCGCAGCCTGTGTCCACTTTGAAGGGGATTTTTATGGTGGTTATAAAAACTCCTTCTAATTCATGACTCAGCAGTTTCTACAGAAGGAATTTAAAATGTGAAAGCAAAAGTTGAGTTCTGTGAACCAAACCAAGATGAAAACACAACATAAGAATTCAAGGGACTGGGGAAATGGCTCCGCAGTTAAGAGCACTGGCTGTTCTTGCAAAGGACCCGAGTTCAGTTCCCATCGCCTACACCCAGGAGCTTGCAACCACCTGTAACTTGAGTTCCAGGGGGATGACACCCTCTCCTGCCTGCTGTAGTAGGCGACGCACTCCTGTGCATGAACACACATAAATAAAAATATTTTTTTTTAAATCAAGAGGAAAATTCTAACACGAGCTACCAGTGGCTGAGAACAAAGCTGGTTCTAAGCCAAAGACCTCAGCATCCACCTTAATATTTTACAGAAGGACATGTAGGCCTCTTCAACCCAAGGCAAGCAAATGAAGAAAAGCCACAAATGGCAGATCAGGCATCGATAAAACATGGGGGAAACAGAGAATAATCTACCAAAGCCAAAGACAGTATGTTTGATGACTGGTGAGTTCGATAGTCTCAACAGGCTCATATATTTATTTGAATGTCTGGTCCTCAGTTGGTGGAACTGTTTGGGAAGTATTAGGGGTGTAGGCTTGTTGAAGGAGCTATATTACAAGGGATGGACTTTGAGATATTACAAGGGATGGGCTTTGAGGTTTCAAAGACATCCCCCCATTGTGGGAGGAGGTGAGGGAGGTGGATTCACAGACCCAAGAAACAGAGCCTTAGACCAGCAAAAAGGGGCAGACCTGTTTTATTGTGCCACAGCAAGCATTTTTATACAGCCTTTGGACCAATGGGGAACTGACATGAGCTTTGGGGTAGCCAACCATACCACTGTCACTAGGGTGATGTGCCAGGCCACCAGCACTCAAGGGGACTTTCTTGAAGACAGGGGAAGCAGCCACCACCCAGTTCAAGGCCCGTTCCAGTTTGCTAGGACCCTCTATGTGTCAAAGGTATGCTGGTGGACACGGGCACTATTAAAGCAGTGTGGAAGAGCCTCCCTCGCCATGCATCAGGTCCCACCTGGGGGCTGCAGCACGCACACCCCACCAGTTCCAGTTAGCTCTCTCTCTCTCTCTCTCTCTCTCTCTCTCTCTCTCTCTCTCTCTCAGCCTTGTGCTCATGAATCACTATACAAGCTCTCTCCACTGTACGATGTCTGCCTGCCTCCTGCCATGCTCCCTGACATGACGGCCATGGCCTCACCCAATGAAACACAAGCCCCAAATTAAACACTTTCTTTTATAAGTTGCCTTGGTCATAGCGTCTCTTCACAGCAACAAGAAAGTAACTTAGGACATGAGACTGATAAAGTGATAGATCAGGAAGAAAAGAAGGATGATGGAGAGGCGTGGAGAAGCACCCCCACTGATACCAGAACTGCCCAAAGCATGACAGGGGAGTATTCACTCAGGAGGACGCAGAGCCTTACACTCCGCTGCTCGTCAAAGGAATAAGGATGAATGAGGCCGTTCGTGCTCTCCAGGCTAGCACTCATGGAGAGGCAGCTGGGTCCTCCGCCAAGCTCCGGTGTGACCAGGTGGCTTCGGGGAGTGCTAATTCTGCGAAGGAGAGAGAAAAATCTGGACATCACAGAGGGCGGCTGGAGACTGGACAGCTGTTCCAGGGAAGGGAGAGGACCAGCCCTGTGACTCACGTAAGCAGGAGGAACCACTTTCTACAGCGCAGTCAGTCTGAGCCATAGCCTTGTGCAGAGAGGCCAGGATGGCTGGGTGCTGAAAAGCCCCCACAGGATCCCATGCCAAAGGTGTGGTCCCCAGCAGTGTTTTGTGAGATTCTGGAAACTTTAGAAGAGGAGCCCAGCTGGAAGAAGCAGTTCACTGGGGACATGGCTGCTTTGGGAGTTGCTGCAGTTTTTTATTTATTCATTTTTAGTCTTCGACGATGCCGTGGTTCCATTGTGGGTGTGTTGGGGAAGCTGGAAGCCACCAGGGTTCCGTGACAGCCTGCCTATGATGATGGATGAAAATGGAGGAGCACCAGAGTGATTTATAGATTTTTTTCCCAGCAGCTAAAAAGATGGTAGGACTTTCTCCTGACAGAGGGTGACATGGAGAAAAAGTTCTGTCTGCAGACACAGAGAGAGCCTCCCAGAACCTCCTCAACCCTGGAATTACCAAAAAAAGCTTTCTCAACCCTTTTGAGAGTCGGTTTCCAAAGCCAAAGGCAACCTGGCTGAGTTAATTAACAGAGGGTTTCACTTCATGAGAGGCTGGTTCTCAGGGCTGTGGTGCCCTTTGAACTGAAGCTCAGACAGAGGCCCAGACTCAGCCAGGGACCGAGGCTTAATCAGCCGGCAGTGGAATAAGAAGGGAGTCCTGGTGAGACACACATGGCCCCTGTCCAAATGGCTGCCTCACAGCTAATTACTTAAGAAGCACTCACTGGCCTGCTGCTCACGAGCGCTGTGTGACCTGCCTGAGTTGGTGGCATTTGGCAGTGGAGGCGCTGAGGACAGTCATGAGCACCTGGCAGCAGCTGTGGTCCTGTCCACAGGTAACACCCTCTCCTGGTTATTCCCTGCCACTTTTGGGGGTGGCGTAAGTTCTCAGGTCAGCTCAGCACCTGCTGGGTCAGGAACCATGAATACATATTTTTCTGAACCGAAGCAAGAACAATATAAAGGAGCTGGGGAAAGTCACCTTTCCCATGCCTCAGCTTCCCTTGGGGGGGTGGGCCCCTCCATCGGGGGCTTGTCACGCCCCCACTGAAGCTGGATACACTCTGTGAACTTCCTGTATTGAGACAGAGCAGGTAGAAGCTAAGATGAACTATGCTGATGTATCATATATGCAGACAGTCTATGAAGTGGGTGGGGATGGTGGAGCTCAGACACAACCAGAGACCTTCCCAGGCCACACAGCTAAGACTTGGGAAAGCAGAGGTTTGAAGCCAGGTTGCCCAAACCCGAGGTTCAACTGCTCCTGACCACTGTCCTTGAACAGTGCCCTCTGCTGTCGCTCTGGCACTCGGCCTTTTAGATGCCTCTGCTCAAAATGGCCAGGACAAGTGGCCCAGAGACTTTTCCATCCAGGAGGGAGACAGCAGAGCTACCCACCTCTCCTTGCCCCTCCGCCTCGTTACATGGAAACAGTCAAGGATTTGCTCAGCCAGCCTCTCTGTCACTGTCCCTCCCTTCTCTTTGCAGCTGATATCCAGAACAGGATCCCACATCTAAATGAACGGAAGGCCACAGGCCAACAACAGGACCCACAAGGTCCTCAGAAAAGCAAAGACAATTGGGGACTTTAATGTATCTTTATGCTACCTAGAACCTTGGGACATTTCGGAGTTTTGAGCATTTGGCTTAATGTACTTTCTGGAGTATTTCCTGCCACAGCACCCTTACAGGGACTTGCTCAATGCTTGAACATTTTTTAAACATACAACGCACACATGCACATGTGCGTGTACACACACACACACACACACACACACACACACTCCAAGAGAGAATGCAACATCCATCTCTCTTGGTAATTATATTTCTTACACTAGATGTTAAAGGATGCTTGTGTTCCTACTGGTCTCTCAGGATAACTGCACACACCCTTAACTCACCAAGAGATTCAACATTTGCTACAAAAAAAAAAAAAAAAAAATGCTAACCATGGGATCCAGAGACCAGGCATCTGACCATCTCAGAAGGCCACCATTCTGCCTTCCATGGCGGATTTAGGGTTTTGCCCATGGAAAGAGTTATTCCCAAATGACCATTTGGTAGCAAGCTGGCATTAGACAGCTATAGTGAGGAAAAAGAACTGACTTTTAATGAGTGCAGATGATTGTCAGACAGTGTTGTAACTTCTCATATGCATGTATCTGTAGATGGACAGATGATAGGTGATAGCTAGTCATCTGTATACTGACTGATGTTTTCGGCACTCATGCATATTAACTTATTTAACCCTTGATCCATGGAGTAAAGTGGAGACCACTGCTTCCTCCACACACGGCACAATGGATGACTAGCATCACAGAGCAATTGTGCTGGACTTGAACTTGGGCTGCCTGACTGTGAAGACTGCCATCTTACTATGTTAGCTGGATTAGAGGGGGACCAGCCAGCCGGAAACTAAGAAAACCATCTTTTTAAACTCGAGACAATTAAAAGTATACCAGGGCCATCTTGCAATTGAAATCTGGAGGCTCTGATAACCCTGGGGAAAGTGGGTGGGGCTCAGGAGTGTCAGCACCCACTTCAGATAGAGAGGGAGCTAGACAGTTCCCTGCTTCCACACCTCCTCTCCTGACATGAGGTCTTCACTCATCTGCAAAAGCCTGGTTCCCAGAGAAATTGAATGGCAGGGGTAAGGGTTCACAGCACAGCCGAGGGCCTCGTAGGCTTCCGCAAACCTCTGTCTATGGTCCCATCCTCAGCAGGTTTCTAAGAGACAAAATGGTCACCAGTAGAGCTCGCAGGACCTGCTGGGATTCCCACTGTATATTCCTCACTGGAGAATCTGACAGCATCAGCCCTTGGCGACAGCGCCTCCTCATACCACCATCTCCTGCTTTGCTGACTGGTGCCTACACCACGCCATGACTGTTGACATCTTGCTGACTCAGCAACACCTACAGGAGATGACCTGAGCACCCCTATCCTCCATCCTCATCAGGTTAGAGGCATGGTTGCATCAGGTTTCACTGGCATTCAGTGTGTGGAAACAGCTCGTCTCTATCATTTCCAGACACAAGCCCTCCCTGGAAAGTCATCCTGGCTTTACCACACTGCCTTCCAAATGGGGACCCTCAAACAGGCCCCAGGAGGACTTGCAAGAAAGACTGGTAGGAATGTAAAATCTCAGGGTGATAACACAGTCCTCAGCCAGAGAAGTAGAGTATACTGTCTGCCCCTGTGGGCTTCTTGTGCCTGGACAGTCACTGTACAGTGAGGGAGGGATGAAAATCCCACCTGTGGTCCATCTGTCCACCCACAGCACCCCTTACAGGAAGGAGAGGACCTTGTGTCTGTCACCAGCCAAAGCTATGTTTTCCTCAGTCACAGGGGTTCCAGAGAAAATGGAGAAGATGGTCAAGCCTGTTCTGAATCCACAGGGGTGGGGGGTCCTTTCCCAGCCTTTTCTAAATGCTCTAGCTCCTTACGGTCTCAGAGAAGAATCCAGAAGCATCTCCTGCTCTATTCTGAGACACAGAGCAGCATCACTCCACACGAGGATGCGGGCCAGAGTTTCAGGCTCTGTCCTTAGCATCGGAATAGAAATCCTTCCTCTCCTGTTAAAGAAAAACTTTAGAAAAGTAGAATCCTGTCCCTTCCGTCTCTGGGCAGAGAACCTTGGCCTCATCCCCGATGCACGGATGTCCCCAGCCCACTGATGCACAGACCCCCAGGTCACCGTGAGGAAAGGAAGAGCTGGTACAGCCCTGGAGACCCGCAGCCCCTCACAGCCCACCAAGCCGGCAAGGTTCAACACTTGTGGGCAGAGCACCTGATTCTCCATCTCAAAAGTAATGAGGAAGAAGAGAGCTCTCAATAAGAAAGCAAGCTGGTGGCCAGAGGCCAGGTCCTGCTGGAACAGCAGTACTTCCTGGTAAAGTTAAGGCTGGGGGCTGAGGGCCTGCAATGTCAGCTTCATCAACAGTCAAACTGACTGTCAATGTGGCTTTATCTAGAATGAAGGTAGAAACAAGCCTCTAGGCACGTCTATGAGAGTTTCTGGACTGACGTAGCTGACACGGAAAGATCCCCTCTGAACGTGAGCAGCACCATCCCCTAGGCTGAGGTCCTGGATGGACTGAGAAGAAGAAAGTGAGCTGGGCTCCCCGTTCATCTCTCTCTGCTTTCTGACCACAGATGTCTCTCGACCATCTGCCTCAACTTCCCATCAGCACGTACTATGGTGGACTGTGTGTCCTCAAACAGTGAGCCAGAGCAAACCCTTCCCTCCTTAAACTGCTTCTGTCAGGTGTTACAGCGAGGGGAAAAGTAACTACCACACTGAATAATGCATTGATCTCAGAGTTCTACAGAAGCGCGTGAGTGTAATCAAACCAGACAGCATAAACACACATACATAAATTATATAGCAGTCACCTCAATATTTTATTAGTTATCTATGAACCTAATAAATTATCTCAGCAGAATGAAGCGGGATGAGATAAAGGGTGTGATTCACCCCACAGTCAGAATTCCGTCTAGCTGAAGGAACGATCTGGCTCTGCACTGGGGAGGGCACGGTCAGTCCCACGTGCCCATTTAATGCCCACTTCAGAGGCGGCCACTGCAAACAAGGGTCTGAATCTTTCTTCTTGCTTTGTATTAGCTTTACTTAAAACCATCATCGGCAGGCGGTAGCTAATATGCTGGGCATTCAGTTTGTAAGCTAGGGGCAAACACTACCCAGGGGCTGCAAGGAATGAACTCAGTGGGTTATAAGTTCGGGGTAAGACGTGGCGGGGATGGTGGGGAGAGGTGGAGAGGTGGAGAGGAGAGTAACGTTGGCTGCAATCAAGACACACTGTGTCCGTGTATAAAAAAGGTTTAAGGGTGAAAAGCATCTAAAGATAGGTGGCTGAAGTATGCTCTGCCTTCAAATACATGATACACACACACACACACACACACACACACACACACACGGAACAAACAGTGACAGCTAGAGTTGAGCTAGCCATAATCGCCCTACCACTGTTGATAATCCTAAAATTAACATACTGGCCCCAGCCACTGATCTGCTTCTAACCATAAACTTTCCCTGTCCCCTTTATCATGGCAACGGATTTGTTTTTCTTAAGGCCCAGCATGGCTTGTGCTGGTTAATGCTTTTGTCATAATTTTACCTATTTGTTTATTTTGCATTTGCATGTGCACATGCGCAGGCAGGGGGGTTAAGCATTCCACACTCCTTCACCTTGTTTTAAATGTAAATGAATGGAGGACTTGTAACACTTTAACAACTCACTCCCCATCACTCAAGCAGCCATCTCCTTCAGCGGTGTGGACCTAGACTGGACCTGAAGTGTCCACCCTGGAAGTGCTGGAGCTTGGGCTTTCCCCTATGCTGTTTGCATTTTTTAATTATTGAATTACAAGCACACACTGTGTGAAGTAAGAACAGCAGAGGCTTGCGGGGCGGAGCAGCTGTGCTGGGCAGGGATGTTGGCCAAGGAAGAAACAGCTATCTAAGCTGCCAGGCGCTCGTGGCCAGGACTGTGCTGAGCCCTGGTGAGAAGGACAAAGCCTGTCTCTGAAGTTGTTCGGGGACCTGGATCCTTGGAAAGGCTCCTGGGGAATCAGGTCACTGGAGAGTGGGGTGACAAATACGCAGACACCTGTGGATACAACTTGGTCTGCTAGCGCCACCTGGTGGGCCGTCCAGGGGCTGTCACTTGTGAGTCTATACTTGGGGGAAAATATCATCAGGCTGTCCATTTGCGGGATTAAAGCCATCTCAAAGTGGCTTGCTGGGCTCATTATGCCTTGGAGCATCTCCTTGCTGATTGATCCCTTCGGGGCTGGCGCATGCCCTGAGCAACTCTACAAGCTGTCTTCCAGTCAGTTAGTGGCCATACCACCCGTTATCAAATACACCGAATAAGGAGCTGGAGAGATGGCTCGGTGATTAAGAGCAGCAGCTGCTCTTCCGAGGACCTGAGCTCAATTCCCAGCACCCGAGTGATAGCTCATGGTTATCTGTAGCTCCAGTTCCTGGGGATCTGTTGCCCTCTTCTGGCCTCCTCAATCATCAGGCACACAAGTGGTGCACAGACACACACCCATGCAAGACACCACGCGCTTAGTGTTTTTAACTGAATAAAGGAACGGCTTTGGATGCCAACTGGAGATGTGTGTGGTGAGGACTAAGGATTTATGGCTTCCTTCTATCCCCATCTCAATGTATCAGGGGGTTACACAACCCTTTGCACAGACAGGACAGCGATGTGCATCTTTTTAAATTTTTATTTATTCATTATGTATTACAATTTTTTTCACTTTGTACCCCCTGGCTGTAGCCCCCTCCCTTGTCTGAGACTTGATAGGCTAGGGTCAGATAGGAGGGGAGGAGGACCTCCCCTATTACTGAGGCAAATCTTACTAAAGGGCACACAGCTTGAGGAAAGGGCGTGATCGGATTTGAACTGGGGAGGTGTGTGTGCACGCATGCCCATGATGTCCTGGTACATGTGTGTGCATGTAAAAGACAGACACTTTGTCCAGTGTCTTCCTCCGTTACTCTACTATTTTTTGAGAGATGGTCTCTCACTAAAGCTGGAGCTCACCGACTGTCTGGCCAGTGAGCTCTGAGGATGGCCGTCTCTCCACCTCCTCTGTGCTCAGATTGCAGGGCTGTGCCACAATAGATGCGGTCTACATCTGTTCAGGAGACCTGAACTCAGGCCCTCATTCTGCATCACAATCATTGTAGTGGCTGAGCCGTCTTGCCAGCCCCAACACGCATCTCCACATGCTCCCAGCGGTAGAAAAGTGTTCTTCCCTCCTGGACCAGCGCAGGGTCTAGCAGAGCCATTTGCTGGTGGATTGTCCTATGCCATTTCCCAACAGGACTATCGGGCCTGGAAAGCCAAGGCTCCCAGAAAATTTACCTGCTTGTAGCTCAAACTGGAATCAACAGCCCAGCTAAGCTGTCAACAGCCAAAAGCTTTTTTTGTTTTGTTTTGTTTTTGTTTCTCAGAAAAATCATTGTCTCAAAACACCGTTTCCTGATTATTTCACTGCCTTTCAAGTGGGTGCGAAACAGGGATTCGATCCTGCGCATAATCGTTCTGGGTTTCATCATTCAAGACCTGTCACCCAACAACACTGAGATTCCAGAGCAGAAGTCCTTGAAGGATGTGCAGCTCGAAAGCTGTGTCTTTGGGATAGGTCATAAATATTAATGATAGTGACAGAGCCTTTAAAGATTTGTCTTGTCGTGTCCCCGCCATCGAGGTGCCTGGATTCTGCTGTTTTGTGCCTCTGATTGACAACCTGGTTTGTCTCCACAGCTTGCTTAGCTGGCTCAGTTTTTTGTTTGTTTGTTTTGTTGTTGTTGTTTGTTTGTTTGTTTAATCCCTTTTACCTTCAGGAATTATACGCTGGCAAACACTTTCTTGGGAAGACACAGGAGGACTCCACGAAACATCACAATGGACTCGGCGGTGTCTCTGCCAGGCAGCAGCTACCCTCCCCAAAGCAATCCTCTTGGATCGTTGTATATTAATGTAAGCTGAGGAAGGAGCAACAGCTCAGCACAGTTGTGGAGTGAGCACTTCTGCATCTCACCGGTGCCACCCCCGGCACAGTGCCCTACTGTAGCTGGGCTGCATGGGTGCCACCCACTCTGCCATGTACACACAGATAGCAGCATTGGTGGGCATGCACCTTCTGTTCGCAGCCATTTGTAAAGGGCATTCGCTGAACATACTTTGCCCTTGGAAACTTAAAAGCTGTTCGTTTCAGCTGTGAGATTCTTGGATCCATCGGGTGACGAGTGTGGGTACGACCGGGGATGCCACTCTGCGCTACCATGTGCAGATCCCCCTGCTACGCCTCGTGTAGGAGAACCTCGAAGACAGAGGTGCCTGCAGCTCATTTTAGGCACCAGCTGCCAGCACTGGCTGTGGTCTCCGGCAGTGTCTCAGACAGGCTTGGGTTAAGGAGAGAAAGAAGCATGCAGGATATCTAAAAAGGCTTGGAATGTCAGGGTTCCAGAAAGGACAGTGGGAGCTGCTATCGCCTTGGTAGGCAGAGCGCAGCCTGCGCCACTGTACAGTCCACGCCACTGTCTGCCCTCTTTGCAGCTGAGTCCAGGGGAAGCCATGGGCGCCTGTGACACCTGGTACCCAGAACCTCATTCCCTGCAATGAGTGTGGACTGCACTGTTGCAGATCTAAGTCTCAAGTTCAGAGTACAAGTGAAACAAACCCACGCCCTGCAAGTTGCTTAGTGGGGTTTAATGAGGTAGCAGTCCAAAGCCACGGAAGTTGACAGGAAAAAAAAAAAAGCCTCCTCCAAAGATGTCTATGCCTTAATCTCGGGATCTTTGGTGATATGACTAAGTCAGGTTGCAGAGATGAGGAGTGGACCTTATTTCATCCAGGTGGTATAGATGTCAGCATGGCATCCTCACAGGAAAGACACAGGAGGTCCAGTCTCAGAAATGGTACAGGAAGGATGCGCTAAGTGAAAGTGTTGGGGGCCACAACCAAAAGAATGCTGGCAATATCTGTGAGCCAGAAAGCACACCCTGGGACAGGGTCTCCCCAACCCCCCCCCCAAAAAAAATCCAGAAAGCACTCAGCCCTGCCAAGACCACGATCTTTTGTCTAAGAACCATTTCTGATCCCGCTAGAGTTGCAAGGCCAGTTTGTACTGTAAAAGCCATTCCACTGGAGTTGATTGGTCATGGCAGTGACAGAAAACTGATAAAGGGAGCCCCCTGAGCTGGGAGCCAACGCTGACTAACACCCACAGCCCCTATCCTGACCCTCTCCTCCTGCTCGCCATACTCCAGCTGACTAGCCTTCTTTGTCCTACTTCAGTTCTGCTTGAGGATGCATGCTGTTCCCTTCCCCTGGAATGCTCTTCCTCCACAGCATGCTGTGGCTGGCTCTTCCTTTTCATCCAGTTCTCAGAGAAAATGCTAAGTACTTAGGAAGGCTCCTTCCCCGTCACTCCAGAGCTGTCCAGCCTGTCCCCAGGCTCTGTCTTGCTCACTCCAGTCTCCTGGACATTCCTCGCTTCTAAACTGAAGGGCTATTTTAATTTGTAGACTGTCAGACTGAGGAGCCACAACCCGGCCTGCCTTGTTTATCACCATCCTCTGGGACAGGGCTTGGCACTGTCAGTACCCAAACGCCACTGGAAATAAAGAGGCGTTTGTGCCCAGGCTGTGCTGGAAGGGTCCAGCCAGCATGACTGAAAGAGGGGGCTGACTATCTCGCTGCAGCCTGCACTCAGCCTGTGGCTCCAGTTGCCTAGAAACTCACCAAGTCTGCGTGTGTGTGTGTGTATGTGTGTGTGTGTTCTATTCCAACCTTTTTTGAAAGATAATGTGTTTTTATCTACATGTGCAGAGCCAGGGCTTTTTAGTGGTAAAAACTGGAGTTGAATGGTGGATTGCTGTACTGAACTCCAAGCCACCCACAGGAACAAATCTCAACGCTCAAAGATCAGCAGCTGGACAGAAAACCCAAAAGAAAAGGAAGGCTGTGGAAAGAAAATAGAAAGCGTGTGCATTCAGAAAGGTTTGAAAGGAAAGACATGGGCACATTTGTTAGCATTTCCTAGCCATGGGGGAGGCAGAAAGCAACAATTACTACAGAAGGTGGTGTCAGCGTTCAGAGCTGTGACCCTCTCTGTGTCTGACCCCCTGGTGACAACTTCTGTAGCTTGGGACCAACTGTGTTGATCTTCTAGATGTGAAGAGATTAGGCAAAATGGTTTCCAAAGCCTACTGAGTCCAACTCAGATTTCATACCTGTTCTATCTTCTCTCTGTTAAATGGAGAGTGACACATTTAGCACAGAGCTTATGTTGCATAAGTGTTTGCTGCACAGGGATGAGTGAATGAGTGAGTGGATGGATCAATCAACTGATTGAGGAATGATCAGATGGACAGATGAATAAATGAATAGGTTGGTGGATATATCAACAGATGGACTGACCAATAGATGGATGGATGAAGGATAGGTGGGTGGATGGACCCAATGAAAGTATAAAGGGAGAAGTGGTCAGATGAATCAATGGAGGAATAGATGGTTCAAAGGAGAGAGAGATGTATCAATCAGTGGATTTATGGAAAGATAAATGAAGGATGGATGATGGACTGTGGATGGATGGATGGATGGATGGATGGATGGATGGATGGATGGATGGGTAGTGGATAGGTCAATGAGCAGACAAAAAGACATGTGGTTGAGTGTATCAACAGATAAAATGATGAATGCACCTATGCGGGGAGGGATGAATCAATGGAGAAATAGATGGCCCAACAGATGGACTTTATCAATCAACTGATGGATCAATAGAGTGATGGATAAATGGGTGAATGTGTGAATATATGTATTAATGGATGGATCAATAGGGGTGAATGAGTGGATGGATAGATAGATAGATAGATAGATAGATAGATAGATAGATAGATAGATATAGAGGCATACATACATACATACATACATACATACACAGAGAGAGAGAGAGAGACAGACAAACAGATGGAAAATGAATGAGTAAATTATCACAGCCACTGCCCTTGGCAAAAATCCCTTCTCTGGATCATTGCACGAGCACCACATTGGCTTCCCCAGGTGGGGTCTCTTCTCAGCCCTTTCAGGAAGACCCCAAAGCTTTATATTTATCTACATGAAGCCAAGGCTGAAACACAACTAACAGGCATCCACAGCATCTAGCCCAATGCGGGATCACAAACCCTTGGCAGCAGTTCTCCTGAATTAACCCGGATTAAAGCCAAGATAATACACCTTCTCAAAGGGTTCTGGGTGTGTGAACCAGATAGCCCATGGGTAGCAAATGCCACCGGCTGCTCACCCTGTCACAGACAAAGCCGGAAATACTTCCCCACATCCCTGCACTGAGTGGTGGGTATGCAGCCCAGTCCTTGGAACAACAGGAGGGAACCTCTGTTCCTCTGTGCCTCTGTATGATGACCCCTGAGTGAGGGGGGAGAACCATGTTGAGGGGCAGATGTGGGACCACAAAGAGCATCACTAAAGCTCTTCATTTCAGTCTATGGCCATTATAAAATGGGACATTTTTAGTCCCCATTTAGTACCTGGGGCTGGGATAGCCCTGATAGATTCTCAGCAGCTAGTGACACCAGACTTTCTCTGTTTCTGCTCTACCATCCCAAAATACCTGCAGCTCCTCTCAAGGGACAATGCCTTCCTCTCTCTCACACCATTGTGCAGGGACAGAAGGATGGAATATCCCTAACTTGTTCCCAGAAGTTGACAGAAAGCAGTTCCTTCTCTAAACTCCTCAGCAGACTTCCCCTGGGGTTTTCTTAGCCAGAATAACACTGTAAGAGCCTACACTAATCACCGGCAAATGGATGGATTAAGTTAATCCACATGTTATCCTAGGCTGGGGAGACCCCGTATAGCTAGCTAGTGGACAGATGGGCGTGGCCAGGCAAAGAAAGGGCAAAGACCATGCTGGGGTCCTGTTAAAGAAGTTGGGAGTCAGGATGTGGGAATGGGTTTTCTTACAATGTCCCAGGTGGGAAGTCTAGAAGATGGCTGGCATTACCTCCTGCCCCACCCATGGAAGACATAGATGAATGATCACAGAAAGAACTCTTTCAATAAGCCTCTGAATCCATCACTGTACAGTGATCCAAACAGACACAAACAGAAAAAAAAGTTACCATGAAGGTTGGAACTGGAGAGGTACCTGTGAATCTTCTTGATGACAGGAAACAATCCTGGCACAGAAATTGATATTTAGCTATTGATAATTCTGCTTTAACATGCCATAATACAAGCCTCAGCATACTATAGGCGTCTTAGTCCATTTGTGCTGCTGTAGCAAAATACCAGAGGCTAAATACTGTAAAAAGAACAGAAACTTCATTCTATTTCTAGAAGCTGCGAAGATAGGGTTGTTTTGGTTCAGTACCTGTGATGATCTGGTCCCTTTATTTCTCAGATGGTGCCTTGTGCCTGGGTCCTTTAGAGGAAACGAGAAATTGCATCTTCACTTGGCAGAAGGAATGAAAGGTAAAGGGACAGAAGATAGTTCCTACAGGATACTTTACAAGGTAATAATCCTCCATGAGGGCAGAGAACACAAAAACTCTGATAAATACTTGTGGGTTGATACATTTGTTGTGATCCAGTAAATTTGGCAAACAAATAAATGATGAGCTAGACCGGAGTTTTGACATCATGGCATAGAAGATGAATCCTATGTGGCCACCTCCTTCCCAACCCTGCCTCACCTTCCTGTGCTTAAGCAGCAGCTGTGACGCCTCATTTGCGGCCCTGGACTGCCATACACAGGAGCTCCTGCTGTGCTCCAGGAACACCTTCCTGCTCCTCAACCTCAAGGGTCTCCTTGTCCTCCTAGCCAACATCATTCACCTTTAAGAATCATATAGGCCATGCCCTAAGTCCCTCTTGAGTTTCCTTGATAATAGATGAATCATGGGACACTTTGGATTCCCACCCATCCTGTGACTATGGATGGCTCCCTAAGGGTTGTATACTCCAGTAAGGTCCAGGAGGTTCGTAAGACTCAGGAAGTTAAGCAAACTTCACATGTCTGGGTAAGCTGAAATGTGAAAGATTCAAGAGAGACCCCTTGCAAGCAGTCAGCACTTGCAAAAGGAGCAGACTCCGAGCATGAGTGAGAGTCTCCAAGCGGTCCAGCTGGCTGCAAGTCCTGTAGAGAGCTCCAGAGTTGTGGCTTCTGCAAACTGTCACCAGCATTGGGGTAGACTTTTTTTCAGGGATGCAGCTGTTTTGAGTTATTCCTGCCCCCATAAGTAATCCCTCACCCTCACTCCTGTTAGTAACCCCAATAAACTCATTGGTTCCCATGATGGTTTGAGTGAGAATGGTTCACAAAGACTCATATGTTTGAATGCTCAGTCCCCAGTTAGTGGAACTGTTTGGGAAGGATTAGGGGGTGTGGCCTTGATGGAGGAACTGTATCACTGGGGTTGGGCTTTGAGGTTTCAAAAGCCCATGGTAGGCCTCTCGCTCTCACTCTCTCTCTGCTGCTGCTTCCAGATCAGGATGTAATGCTCTCAGCTACTTCTTCAGCATCATGACTGCCATGCCTGCTACCATGCTTGCCACCATATGATAATAGACTAATGCTCTGAAAATGTAAGCAAGTCTACAGTTAAATGCTTTCTTCTATAAGAGTTTTCTTGGTCATGGTATCTCTTCACAGCAACAGAACAGTAACTAAGACAGAACAGTAACTAAGACTTGGTATCAGGAATGGGGTATTGCTGTGACAAGCCTGAATGTGATGTTTGTTGAAGAAATATGAAAGACTTTGGGAGTTTGGACTAGAAAAGTGCTTGAATATATTAATCAAGGCTTAATGGGCCATCCTAGTATGGGCATGGAGGAGAATGGTGCTGATGGCAATGTGGACTCTGCAGGCCCAGCTCAAGAGGTTCCAGAGGGGAAGAATGTTAGTAAGTGGCAAAGAGATGGTTCCCCAAGTTATACTTTGGTGCAATCATGGCTCTTGTCTGCTGTATGTCTCCTAATCTTGGGTAAGGAAACGTGTGTTGAAAAGGCCACACACAACAGCAAATTGGCCTTTGATATCACTTTCTTCATTCATCCCTGTGACAAAGTAACTGGAAATAATGGATTGAAGAAACAAGGACTCATTTCAGCTCACAGGTTCAGGGAATATGATCCATCATGGCAGAGAATTATGCAAGCATGGCCAGATTGTACGCCAGCAGAAGAACAAGCCTCCATGCTCACATCTCAGCAGAGAGGAACAGGAAGCAGGGCAGCGATATAAACCTCCAGGCCTGCCCTTCCCAGCAACCTACTTTCTCCAGCTAGGCCCCCTCTCCTGAAGGCCCCATAGCCTCCTGAAACAGTGCCACCAGCCAGGACCAAATGCTTGCATCCTTGAGCCTGTGGTGAAATTTCACATCCAAACCTCCAGGAGAAGTGCCACCGCCTAGCCTGAGATCCAGCTTTTGTTTGTTCTCACATGTGGCAGCAATCCCTGCATATGCTAGTTAGCCTGCTGACAATGATGTAAATAACAATATTAATATTAATGAGTGCACTTTATCCAGAACATCAAATCCTTAGGAAACTCTACTGAGCAAACTCAGCCATCTCTCACCCCCTACCTGGAGTAGGATGCGGAGCCCTTCACAGGGAACCAAGGCATGACACACTCAGCAGTCCCACTTTTCAGCCAATGGTAAGCAAAGTCAAAGGCAAGGAAGTGTCTCTAAGTGAAACTCAGCCACATGGAGAGATGTGGCTCAGGATGCACGGGATATAAACTAGCACCTCTAGGGGATGCAGGATGCTCAAACTGTGCTAGAAGGGGCCCCTGGAGACAGATGAGAGACAGGAACAAGCCCCATATGAGCCACATGGCATCTGTCTACATGGGAGGCAGTGGCCATGGGAGGATGGCTATGGAAAGGAGCAGTGTCTGGCCAGCCATGCACTTTGCTTTCCCGTCTCCATTCATTTGTGTTCAGCCAGATCCTTCTCCCCCAGTTCCAGTCTGTCCCTACCATGTGACCTGACACCAGCCTGGGCTTCAGGATGCATTACGAGAAAGAACATGGAACCACTGGCCAAAGATGGCTGGAGCATTAAGATCTCCTTGGGAGACAAGCCTTGATGCAGGAGATAAGATTTTCCCCAAAGCCTCTTAGCAGCCCCATTCTTGGGACTCATCTCCAAGTGCTACTCATTACAGGGTGCTAAAATTAAACCCGAGCCAGAGATGCATTCCCGCCTGCAAATACACAGCCTCGTTACAGCATCCAAGTAGCCACAGGTGACTCATTGTAAGTGGGCTTGTGTTCCCATAATACTTTATTTGCTAAAACAGGCATCGGCCTGGATTTGGTCTGAGGACTGCATTTAGTCAACCCTGGTGTCCTGACCTGACTCCGCCTTTCTAGCAGAAAAGCACACACCACTCCATAGCTCCCCTGGGAACTGGCATCTCCCTTTGAAGACAGTGAGGGGCACTCCTTCAGCATCCAGTCCCCTCCTGTCCCAGCCTTTGGAGCTTGTGGGGAACTGGGTGTTATCAGTTACACATGGATCAAAACCACAATGGCTCTGAGAAAAGATCAGACATGCTAGCCTCGTGCAGGCCAGCTGGAGAATTAACAGATGAGTTCCCAAGGAAAGGAGATGCAGGAAAACCCAGCTTCCCCCTGGTACTCAGGTCTGTCCATCGATGCTCCTTAACAAATGACTTCCTGCCAAGCTGTGGCTGCCACAGAGCCAAATGTGGCTCGTTGTGATGAGGCTGATCTTCAAAACCACCATGACTAGCAGCTGAGATGGCTGCCCTGGGGTCATGCATTCAGCAACTAGCCACAGGTGGCTCCGAATATCTGAATGTGGATTCCCCCACATTTGGATCCAACACAGGAAAGTCCAAGTAGTGCCAAAAATATTGAACATTTCCAATGTGCACCCACCATCACCATGCTTTTGAGGTCCCGGGATTCTACCCAGTTCTCAACTGTGGCTCCTGAGCCTAAAGTGAAAAGAGTCCCAGACAAACTCAAAGGAAAAAAAATGCCAACCCTGCCATGCCAACAGGGCAGACATGTGGGCAGTTTAATGGGCTCCGGGACTCTGTCCAGCTTCAGCCTGTCAATTCCCAACAAGGCTCTTTTAGTCCATCTGCATTTTAAACTTTGCCAGTCCCAGGGCCACCTGGGGACTCTCGGAGCAGCACCAACTGACAAGAGGCTGGTTCCTGGGGCATCTAGAGCTTCTGTCTCCAGCACACACTCCCGACACACTTCAGTGAAACCATCTTCCCCAAAGTGTAGCACTTGGACCTGATATGAACACAGATGGAGACGATAAAAGACAAGAGGTCCCCAGGAGCCACTTGGCAACACCACAAATGAAAAGAGATTCATACAGTAAACCCTAAACAGCTTCCCAGGAGCCCTTATGGAAAGCAGGTAAATAAAACACTGCTTAAGCATATCCCCCCTTGTTCAAAGAGTACACACCAAGTGTTCGAGGGATGACGAGCTAAAAGACACTGCATGTCTCTTTGAGTGATGTGAGCATTCAAAATACTTGCTGGAGCATGCCTCCGTGGTTAAAGTGCTTGCCATGCAAGTGTGCAGACTGGAGTAGGATCCCCAGAAACCCACGCAAATACCTAGCGAATGAGGTAGCCCACATGGAAGTCTGACCTGGGAAGGCAGAGACAGGGGATCAGGCTGGCTCAAAAGACTGGGCATCACCAACATCCTCTGTGTTTGACTGAAAGGCTCTAACTTGTGGAATAGGATGGAAGGAGAGCAATGAAGGATGATTCCTGACATAAGCCTAGGGCCTCCTCGTGCACAAACACTCAAGTGCACCCACACACACCCACATAGATGAGAAAGGAAAAAAAACAGTCAAAGAAAGTTTCTTCCCAGCTCATCTTCATGAGTCCTGGTTTCCTACCATGGCGAGAGGGACGATGCCCACAAAGGTGGTCTGGCTGACGAAGATCTCAGAGACGAAGAGCTCGCTCATGGAGTCTTCAACGGGGTATTCTACCTGCCAGGTGATTTGCTGGGCCCCGGCCAGGCCACTGCTGTTGTCCACTCCAAAGTCCACTTGCAGAATCTCATAGACGGAGCCATTTGCCCTGGAAAAGAGACATAAGGCAAGCTTTAAAGCAGAACACATGGTTCTGCAGAAAGTGAAGGACACAGCAAGCTGCCACGGGCCTCCTTGTCAGCGGGGAGCTAGAATGACCGGGACGGTGGATGGAGATCACTCATGGGCTCCCAATGGGTAGCAGGACCTCAGAGTGCATCTGCAATCTTCCCTAAAGAAGAGGTGCCCTTTATTGAGTAAGGACCTGTCTTAGCTTGCTTTCTATTTCTGTGGCAAAGACCATGACACAAAGCAACTTGTGTTGAGGGGAGCGGAGATCAGCTTACAGCTCATAGCCCATCATGAAAGGAGGTCAGTGGAGGAACGTGGAGGCAGGAACTAAAGCAGAGGACCAAGGAGGAACTGCCTTGTTATACACCCCACCCAGGGATGACACTGCCTACAGGCTGGGGCCTCCCACAACAACCATTAATCAAGACAAGGCCCAGGCCAATCCGATACAGGCCTTTATTAGGGGTTTCCTCTTCCTTGAAGACCCTAGCTTGTGTTGTCAAGAGAACAACAACAACGAGTTTGAGAGCCAATTTGTGCCATCTCTGGGCATGCCCCACATAGCTCTCTGCCCTCCACACACACACACCGCCAGCACCATCAGGCCACACTCAGAGAAAGCCCAGCTCTATCCTATTCGGCTTTTCCACCCCCACCCTCAGGCAAGGAGGCACAGCTTGTGTTCTGTCTGCACAGCTTCTCTGTAACTCACGAGCACCTGGCTCAAACTCTCCAAGATTTACGGAATGATAGTGATTTTGTGGGCTTGTGGGACTGAGGAGAAATCAGTGCTTAGACGGGATTTCACAGATGGGAGTGAAACTGTGAGTGACAGGAGGGTTACACCGGACTTTTTGTTTCATCAACCCCAAATTAGATTAAATACACTGTACAAAAAAAATGCCACCTAGATGCCTTAATTCATAACACATATGCACACACTCCTGCACATGCCCATTTATACCCTTACCTACCCCCACACACTCCTGCACATGAGGTCTCTTGGGACAAGAAGACTAGCCACTGCACTGGAAATCAGTTGCCAAAGACAGAGAAGAACAAGTCATCGGCCTGGGTCTCTGAGTGGATCCGATCCTGGGAGCCTCCTGCCATCTCACTGCAGCTACCTTGACTGGGACCCAGGAGGGTGACAGCAGGGAGGCTGACTCCCCAGCTCCCCACAGCCTGAGTCTGATGGGTCTGTGTGAACTAAAAGGGGCTTGTCACCTCTGCCCTGCCCCATGGAGACTGGAAAGCTCTGTGTCTGATGTCCCAGTGTTCAGTCTGAGGAACACCGTAGGGGGGAAATATGCTGCTGCTTCCCCAAGAGAAATCTCTTACCATGGACAGCTCCCCGCACCGCTGAGTTCTATAAAACGAGGAGGAAGAAATGCTCAACTCTAGACTGCCCTCCTATTTCAAGAGGTTCCAAAGATGGCATTCAACACCTGAATGTAGAACGGCACTTACCAGTGTGTCTCTTATAAGGGATAATATATCCTGGATAATGGCACCTTCGCTTTCTCCCAGAACCTGAAGCCCTGTCTCTAAGGGAAGCATCGTAGTACAGGCTAACCCCTTCCCTAGGTCCCTAGGAACTCCTAAGATAGGGTTGAGGTAAACAGTGTGGCTGTAGCTCAAACATGTGTGTGAGAAAGAAAGTCATGAGGAGGGCCAACCCATCAGCTTGTCCCCAAGGACCCTATCCGGATGCAGGTCCCTGCATCACTCACAGTGATGACAGTGGTGATGTGTGGCAGGGGGAAGGGAGAAAGGAGAGAAAGAGAAGGAAATAAAAATGAGGGGTGACATCCTGTCATTCATTGACATAGACATTTTTTTTCTCCCCAACAACTTCTAAATAGTTCTGAGCCACCAAGACGAGATGGTGGCAACTTCCCCAAATGAGATTTTCTAGAAATGAGATAGCAGAGGTTGTCTGTGGCCTTAGGTTTGCTTTATCTTGAGACCCTCTTCCTGGACATTGATATGAAAAGTGGGTGAGAAGCGAGGACATTCTGAATGTTGATCACCAGGGTGAGTGTTCTACTGAACCAGAATGGCCATCACTGTGGTGAGTGCTCCGGGATGTAATCTGCTGAGGAGCCACAGCAAACCAGCATGTGCCTGGTCCTCCACTCCCACCTGACCTCCGTGGCTGGTGCTCTGACCACAGTCAAAATGGCAAGCTCAGGGAGAGTCCTAGCTTCATCTCTCTTTGCGATAACGACACCCTGGTTTAATGAGCTCCTGATTCCACTTTCCCACCCATCGTTGTGAGGAAGTGAATGAGGACACTGACCGCAGCTGGTAGTATCACACCCACAGGGAAGAGCAGAGGTGAAGGAGCTGAGGGACCCTGGGGAAACTTGGGGGAACAGGAGATGCGATCGAGACCCATTGCATGCATGTATGAAATTTTCTGAAAAGACATCTTTTCCTATTTTTTAAAAATTGAGATGACAATTTACAGTCATTTTAACTTTTTTTTTTAAATATACACTATGAACAACAATCGGAAATACCAGAGGTGGGTTTGGCAAGGAAAGCCTCTTGAGGCACTGACATTTGAGCCAAGACCTAAAATACAGCTGGGAACCAGGCGTATCCTCAGCACACATTTGTTGAATAAATAAGTAAATCTATTTTAAGCCAAAAAAAATTAAAAACCATGGAAAAAAATGTGTCCCAAGCACCAACATGAACACAAGGTGCCATGTTAAAAGGAGCAGCCTTTGTTCAATTGCCACCTCCTTGGTGAGATCTCATTTCAGCTTAGCTCGCATCTTTGCAGCTCTCCTGCCCTGCCCCAGATCTGGCTGCACCGTAGTTTTCATTTCTGACACACTATTATTTATTGATGGTGTTGACTGTCACAGATAGACACATACTCAGTGCCACAAAAGCAAGATTTTTTTTTTTGCCCGTTTTTTTCCTGCTAATGTGTCCCCAGAACGTGGCCTGAAACACAGTGAGTGTTCATTAAGTATGTATCAGATAGACCCATGACTCAGCGGAGCAGCCAGCAGTTTGTGGGCCTCAGGGGGACACGTGCTCAGTGAATCCCACGGGACTATGTCGCAGGTGCTGGGAACATACAGAAACAAACGGCTCCAGCACGGGCTAACAGTGGAGGGATGCTTTGCTGAACAAGGCTGAGCTGGGATACGTGTTATATAATGGGCTTGAGCCACCATTTGAAAGGCCACATATGGCATGAGTCTGGTGTTTCATGTCCACAGCAGGTAATTCCACACAAACCAGCAGCAGGGGAGTGGTTGCCAAGCCTGAGGGCAGGTGAAAGATGGAGACTGACTGCCAACGGGTAGTTTCCTTCGGTCCAATAAAAATGCCACAAAATCATATAATGGTGGTGATTCCAGGACTTTACAAATGGGCCCAAACCCACTGAACCGCATTCTGTAAGATGGCCCACACCTGTCTTCCCAGTCCTTGGAAGGCTGGGACGAGAAAACTGCTAAGAGTTTTGAGACAAGCCTGAGCTACAGAGTGAGATTCAGGACAACGAGGGCAGCAGAGTGAGACCTTATCAGAAAGAGAGAGAGAAAGAGGACAGAAGGAGAAAGGAAGGGAAGAAGGAAGGAAGGTAGGCAACTGAGGAGAGGGAGAAAAGGAAAAGAAATAGTTTACTTAAAATTTTTACTTTAAAAATATAAAGCTACTATCATTCCTCTTATCAGGTTTGTTCAGCTTTTGTTTAAAATGTAAAACCATTTCTCGGGAACAAACATCTCCCTAAATTCTCTACCACCTCCCAGATCGGCAGCAGCCAGACAGACAGCGGTTATCCCA
Source organism: Rhombomys opimus (assembly GCA_010120015.1). Lineage (NCBI taxonomy): Eukaryota > Metazoa > Chordata > Mammalia > Rodentia > Muridae > Rhombomys > Rhombomys opimus. Next base: position 2,419,538 of record REGO01000301.1, read on the forward strand.
CTGCCCCACTACCCAAACCCTGGAGACGCATGCAAGGTCCATTGTTGAGACATTGTTTCTCCTTACCAACGCTTTCCCAGCGCTGGAAGAAAATCAATCCCAGTAATGAGCAAACACTTTGGATACCTCCACCTCCTCGGCTGCCAGCGCCCGGCTGTTTCCCACACTAACAAGCCACCTCACTTCCAGCTTATTTGATTTTATCAGCATCACCATGACAAGCCCGGAGACAGCTAAAACAATTGCCACAATTATTTTTTTTTCCCTCCATCACTATCTGACAACATCCCAAACCCTTCCAGGAAATGATGGCTCAAAGTCCTCTTATTCTCAGGTTCCTAATACAACTTCCTGGAGACATGTCTGTCTGCCTGTCTGCCTCTCTCTCTCTCTCTCTCTCTCTCTCTCTCTCTCTCTGTGTGTGTGTGTGTGTGTGTGTGTGTGTGTGTGTGCGTGTGTGTGTGGGGGGGTGTGTGTTCCACTTCATTGGTGACCTGGCAAAAAAATTCCGTTATATAGAGTGATGGGCTTCCCAATGGTTCTATTTCTATTTAGATTCCCTTCACAGAAAAAGGTAAGCCCAGGCTGTTGACTATCAGGGAAGATAAGGGTATGTTTCCAGGATTCAAAATCCCGAAGACCCCGGATGATGGCAATGCTTGGAAAGGACATGCCGTAGTGCATGAGGACCTAGGTTTGATCCTCAGTGCCCACATGGAAATCCAGGCACTGTGGCACACACCTGTGACCCTAGTGCTGGGAAGACAGACACACAAAGATCCCTGGGACTCACTGGTGAGCAATTGTCTCAAAAAACAAAAACAAAAACAAAAAAAAAACTGGTGGATGGTACCTAAGGAATACCTAAGGATGCCCTTCGGCATCCACACCCATGTGCACACAAGTGCACGGGCACACACATGTCCACACCCATACACATGTGCTACACACATGCATACCCACGCACAAATCCCAGAGATGTAAGAACCGTGAGTGCCTTCTCCTATGACCCTCCAACTCTACCCTCAGTCCACCAAGAGCTCGCTCCTTGTGGGCTACCAGGGGGGCTCGGCCATTTCCACCTGAATAGTTCCCTTGAGCGGTGTCTTCTGCACCTAAAACCCCAGACCTCTGAGTGAAGAGAGCCCTGACCCTCCCCTCAGTGACAGAGGGACGCAAGAGACAATCAATCACATGGCTTATCTGCTAAGGCAGCCAGAAAGGTGACTCTCCTGCATGCTCGGTATGGAAGCGGCCAGTGAGCCTCGTGCCCAAAGCCCAGCAAGGACTTGGCAGAGGCAGTCGCAGCCACAGGTAGAGCTGCCCAGTCCCACCATGTCCAACTCCAGAGCTACGCTGGAGACACTCTCCAGACACTTCTGCATGGTTGCCGGAGAGTTATTGAGGGATCACAATGTCCCCTGGCTTCCACCGGGTACATATGCAGATGGGGGAAATTGAGGGACAGGTGCATACACTACACACACACACACACACACACACACACACACACACACACTCACACACAGAGGCAGAGAGAAAGGAGGAAAATGCCTGCTTCCACATGAAAGCCTGCTCCTCATTCTATGGCTAGGCAGAGAGCAGTGTGGATTTTTTTTCTAATACTTAACAGTCTAGGTGGCTCTTCAACAGAGAGCAGCTGCTAATGAGAATGGGGTCCTGGGGTCACACCCTGTGCATGCTGGATATCTGTGGGGGTTTCCTAGTGGCCATGAGGGCACCTGTAAAGTCTAACACCCTTCAGGCTACCCTGGCCACCAGGGCACAGGTGGCAGCCACAAAAGCAATCAGTGCTCATTTATTCCCAGCCCGGGTCCCTTCCCTGCTGAGATGGGAGAGACACCGTGCGGGAAGGACTGCACTGAGCTGTCCATCAAGAGGACTGGAACAATTAGATGGCCAGGAATCCTTCATGGCTGACCCACAAAGGTCAGGCCCAAGATGAGCTGCCTGGAGAACCTAAGATCTGAAAAGGCTCAGAACCACCTAGAGAAGAATTCAAGGAGAGGTAGTCTATGCTCAGATGAAAGGCCAGACCTCATGTGGCCAGAACCCACCCACTGGTGCAGTTTCAAGCATGGGCTTGGCAGCTGGAGGCGGGAAGGGGTTGGGAGCAGGGTGAGGTTGCAATGGAAAAAAGAATGGGTAAGAATAAATATAATGACATTGGTGTGAAGGCACAACAAAATCCAAACTTCGTATTCAAACCCAAAATGTTTATAACATCAAAGGGTGAGGTTGAAATCTTCCACCTCTCCTGTGACATATGCTAAGGTATTCAATCAAAAAAAAAAAAAAAAGAAAAAAAAAAAAGAAAGAAAAGACAAGACTGTTCTAAAACACTGAAGACCAAGTAAGCTGGGATCCAAATGTCAAACCTGGCCATTGCAGACACTTATTCAACCCTTGTTCCTCACTTCCTGTGGCTAGTCTGGCAACCAGTGCAGATTCACCTTCTTCCAACTTAAGACACTTTTCAGCACACACACACACGCGCACGCTCGCGCGCGCACACACACACACACACACACACACACACACACACACACCATAGCAGTGTGGAAAACTCATTCAGAAATTTTCCTGCAAAAGGGTTTTCCTCTATTCTGGAAAAGTCTGAAGTGGCAAAGCATCTTTACTCTGAGGTTCATGGCTTTTTCATGCATGAATGCATCCATCCATGTATCCACCCATGTATGTATCTAAACATCCATCAACCCACTCCATTCATCTCTCTACCCAACCACCCCTCATCCTTCATCCATCAATCCATCTGTCTTCACCTACTCTCTATCCATTCATTCTTCTACCCACACCTCCACTAATGTCTATTATCCATCTATCCGTTCATACATTCACTTATCCACCCATTCGTATCTGTTCATCTATCCATCTACTCTCTCATCCATGCACAATCCACCCACCCGTTCATACATTCATCTGTTTTGTTGTTTTAAGGAGGTAAGAATTGAATTCAGGGCCTCATGCATACCACCAACTCAGGAGTTCTACCACTGAGCTTTACTGCTGACCAAGGAAGGCGGTTTCCATGATTATTGTTTTCAGTTAACATACAAAATAATGGGTCCATTCCGACATGGTCACACACTCTGATCCCCCTACAACACATAGAGGAGTGTCCTTCCACCCCACAGTAAGTCCTATGTTATAGATGTGTATAGATGCATGCATGTTCATATATGTAGGTATGCATGTGTGTTTAATTTGTGTGTTCAACTGTTCACCAGTTAACTAGTGCTAGGCTTCTTTCAGAGCTACACAGACAAGGATATGGACATTTGTTTTTCATTTCTTAAGAATGGGTGTGTCATGCTGGAGAGGTTGTGGAGAAAGGGAAACCCTCCTCCACTGCTGGTGGGGATGTAAACTTGTACAACCACTCTGGAAATCAATCTGGCGCTTTCTCAGACAACTAGGAATAGCGCTTCCTCAAGATCCAGCCATACCACTCCTAGGCATATATCCAAAAGAGGCTCAAGTACACGATAAGGACATTTGCTCAACCATGTTTGTAGCAGCTTTATTTGTAATAGCCAGAAGCTAGAAACAGCCCAGATGCCCCTCAACTGAAGAATGAATGCAAAAATTGTGGTACATATACACAATGGAATAGTACTCAGCAATGAAAAATAAGGAAATCATGAAATTTGCAGGAAAATGGTGGGAACTGGAAAGGATCATCCTGAGCGAACTGTCCCAGAAGCAGAAAGACACATGGTATATACTCACTCATATAGACATATAATATAGGATAAACTTACTAAAATCTATACATCTAAAGAAACTAATCAAGAGGGAGGACCCTGACTAAAATGCTCAATCCCCATCCCGAAAGACAAAGAGGATGGACATCAGAAGAAGAAAACAGGAAACAAGTTAGGAACCTGCCACAGAGGGCCTCCGAAACGCTCTGCCTTGGAGACTATCAAAGCAGATGCTGAGACTTATGGCCAACTGTTGGGCAGAGTGCATGGAATCTTATGAAAGAAGTGGGAAATAGTAAGATCTGGAGAGGACAGGAACTCCACAAAGAGAGCAACAGAACCAGAAAATTTGAACACATGGGTCTTTCCAGAGACTCATACTCCAACCAAGTACCACGTATGGAGATAACCTAGAACCCCTGCACAGATGTAGCACATGACAGTTCAGTGTCCAAGTGGGTTCCATAGTAATGGGAAGAGGGACTGCCTCTGACATAATCTGATTAGCCTGCTCTTTGATCACTCCCCCTGAGGGGGGAGCAGCCTTACCAGGCCATAGAAGATGACAATGCAGCCACTCCTGATGAGATCTGATAGACTAAGATCAGAAGGAAGGAGAGGAGGACCTCCCCTATCAGTGGACTTGGGGAGGGGCATGCATGAAGAAGGGGGAGGGAGGGCGGGAGTAGGAGGGGAGGGGGAAAGATTTATGGGGGGATACAAAGTGAATAAAGTGTAATTAATGAAAGTTAAAAAAAAAAAAGAATGGGTGTGTCAAACAGCAAACATATGCCTTTCACCAAGTTGGAAAGTTTGCTTCTTCTACAATATTTTTTCAGCCTCTTTTCTCTCTCCTCTCCTTCAACTCCAACTTCACATAGGAGTCCTGCTATTGTCACACAAGGCCCTGAGGCTCATTTAAAATTTTTCAGGTTTTCTTCTCTTCTTTGGATCAAATAAGTTCCACTGGCCTACCTTTAAGATTTCTGACTATTTTTTTCCCATTGTCTTAAATCTTCTGGTAAGCCATTCAGCTTGAAAATATTTATTTCAGGTAATCTAAAGTTCAGTGCTAGAATTTTTACTTTATTCTTTGATAATTTCTACTTAATTCCTGTTTCTATCCATTGTATTGTTGGTGTTCTGTTACTATGACAGGCTGGATGATGGAGAGGCTGATTTGACTCATGTTTTGGAGGATTAAAGTGCGAGATTGGGTGATCTTGCTGAGCTTACCTTGGTAATGGCTTCATGGCAAGTGGGATTGGGATACGCATGTGGGGGAGGTCACATGATCACATGAGGAGTCAAGTTTGTTCTTTTGTACATATCTTCAAGTGAGAACTAGCCAGTGTCTCATAAGAACTACCTCAATCTCTTCTAAGGTCTGCACTCTAGTGACCTCTGACTTCTTGCTACGCTCCCACCTCTTGAAGGCCCCAACACCTCTCATCTGCCACCCAGAAGACCAAACCTGTTGCCTCCTGCAACATCTGAACCCCAAGGAGACACACTACATCTGAACTACAACAGACATGTTTTCTTTAATTTTTATGATTATTTTGACTTCTTTATAATCTTAGTCTCATCCTGTCAGTTTCTATCGATTGTTATACTTCGATATCTTTTTCAGAACTAGGTCTGAACCCCAGGCTTGAAGCACACCGGGCAAGACTCTTCCACTGAGCCACACACACCAGACCCATTGCTTGCTTTTCTTTTGGCACATGTGTCTCATTTGTATTCTTATGTCAAATAATATTAGGCTGTAATCTAGACACGGTGAGCCGTAGAGACTCTGGGTTTGGGAATGTTTCTCCAGAAATTCCTGCCTTCGCTTGTGTATTAGCTGGGCAGTTAATGCTTTCATAATAAACAGCAGCTCCTGGGTCAACCGTAGATGGGGCAAAGATTATCTCTGCAATCCGAGGGCTCCCCATCTCTGAATCTTTCATCTTCAGGAGTCCTTACTTGTTATGTTGTGATCAGCCCCAAACTCGCTCTCTGGTCCCTCAAGCTATCAAGATTGGATTTTTTGATCTCAGCCCTCCTGTGTGGGGTTTTCCTCACCCCCTCCTTCATGAAATAGGAAACTTAGGGAGTTCTGACCCTGCTCCAACGGTCTACTACTGCTTCTTGCACCATTCCCTTCAGGTGTCAGGGAGCAGCATCAGGGGTGGGGGCGGGTGTCATCCTAGGCCATGGACTCCCATGCACTCACAGGCAGGTCTGGCTCAGCGGCAATAATGATACGGCACTGGCAAAAGGGATATGTCAGTAAAGGGCTTGCAGTGTGAGTTTGAGCAACTGAGTCCAGTTCCCCCAAGCACTTCTATAAAAAGCTGGACATGGTGGTGCAAGCCTCTGAGCCTCATGCCAGGGAGGCAGAGACAGAAAGAGGTTCCTGGAGCTCGGTGGTCAGCTAATCTCACATGCTCAGTGCGCTCCAGGTGAGTGAGAGGCCCTGCACCAAAAATTAAGGCGGAGAGGGATTGAGAAAGACACCAGATGCTGGCATCTCTCCCCTACATACACATGCTCCCACACACAGGCGCACTTACACAGAGGACAGCAAAGAAACCCTTCTGTGGCATGTCTCAAGCGACGGCCACCAGCTTTCAAGCCATCAAGAATTATTTCAGCTCCGAAAGTGCAAAGGAAAAAAAAAAAAAAAAAAAAAAAAAACCAACTTAAAGACGAGAGGGAGCCCAACCTAATGGCAGCTACTCAAGATGTGGAGACAGGAACACTACATACAGGTTCGAGGCCAGCCAAGGCAACCCAGCATAACCTTCCCTCGAATACACACGCGTGTGTCTATGTGTCTAAGACAGGGATGCGGCCCATTAGCAGAAAACTTGCCTAGGATAGGTGAAATCACAGGGGCAAGGGCGGGCAGGAAGATTGCATTCAGTGATATTCTAAAATAAGCCCAATTAGAACTTCTAACCTTATTAACCTTAAGCTTTAACAGAGATGAGAGAAGCCCCAAAATAGGTTGACATTTTGAATGCCACCTGGGTCAAAAACCAGATCACCGTGTTCTGCTAACCTTCCAACTACCTGATGGATTTTCAATAAACATCAGCTGAGCAGAAAGTCAATGAGACGATTTGCCGGCTCCTCTCCCCCATGGGATGCTCTGTCCCTCGGGAGGAAGGAATTCTCCTGCCACCAATTAATTAGGACCAGCAACTCCATCCCAGTTTTCATTTGGCCTCTTCTGCTAATTTACAGCTGCCTCAAAAAAAACTTTTTTTTTTAATTGGCTTTTCGAGACAGGGTTTCATCGTGTATCCCTGGCTGTCCTGGAAGTCACTCTGTAGACCAGGCTGGTCTCAAACTCAGAGATGCACTCTGCCTCCCCAGTGCTGGGCTTAAAGGTGTGTGCCACCACCGTGCAGCTCAAATCCTTCTTATTGGTCACTCATTCCGCCTTAATCAATTGGAAGGACCTCATACATATAACTTTTCTCCCTTGCCCTTTGCTGATGGTCTATTGGAAGACCCTTGAACTGGGGCCCGTTCCTCACCTGCCATTGTCCGGCTGAGAGAAGAGTTTGTTCCCAGGATCAACAGATGCCAGGCTTGGGTGTAAAATAACAAAGAGATATAGCAATAACAACCTGGATTTTTCTCCATTGTCTCTTGAGACTGCTTGTAGACCCAATTACAGAGTCCAAAAATGAGGGGGCCCCCCAGAAATGAGGGGTCCCGAGACAAGGATGGCCTCTGTATGTATATTTGAAGAGTTGTCCCTATGACTGCAAGGATGGAGGCCAGAGATGATGACATGGGACTCAGGTCCAACACCCACCCCTCATCCATTCTGTTTTATGCAAATGGCCCACCGGTGCATGTCCCCAAGGAAAGGCAAATGAGTGCAGACCATGATGAGATCTGGAGTAAGCGCCAGGCCAGAGCCCTGGAGGGGAGAGAGCACTAATTGGCCTGAAACAAAGGAGCAGCAGGTGCCATCTGCTCTGGTAACCAAGCCAGGCAGGTCACACTAATGAGGAACCCAGTGGCTGCGTGGTGGCCCATGTAGCTAGCTGAACCCTGTCATCAGGAGCTTGTCCCCTGCACACCTGCCACCAGCAAGAAGATCCCTGGATATGTTGGAGACAAAGCATAGTTCCAAGGGTGCGATTGTGGCCTGGCGTCCATGAGAAGAGCAAATCACCTCTGATCGCTGAGCCTTCAGGGTGAGGCGTGTAAAGCCCATCTCGCTGAAAACACAGCTCAGTCTTAAGGCAAAAATGTGTCTGCTCTCCGTGAGGGAGGTTGGCCTACTCAACCAAACAAAAGATGCCAGGAAACTGAAGGCTACATTCACTCGGGGTGAGAAGACATGATTGGAGACAGCCAGGCTTTTATGGGAGAAGGACAGCAGGACAGAGGGACAGAGTAGAGAGGAAGAGAGAGACAGAGTGAGAGAGGGATATGGTAAGAGGGTGAAAGGGAGAGAAAGAAAGAGTAGGTAAGAGATGCAGATAAGACAAAACATGTTTCCCACCTAAAGACTCAAAAGTCATTCTGTTTCAAGTGTTTCTGTGTAGAGTGACAGCAGACAGGACCACAGAGGGTGACCTACAGGCTCCTGGGAGCAGAGCCAACCAAGGGCAGCCCAGGCTGAGCAAGGAAAGCAACTGGTCTTTGAAGAGGAGAGAGGCCAGAATGCCTCAGAGAATGGATATACCTCATCAAGCGCATCAGAGCCTAGCACCGTGAGCTAAACGCAGACTGAGAACTGTGGGCATTGCAGAGGGCAGCCGTACCAAGCAGGGAGGTGTGACTGGAATGCGCTCACCATAAGATAAATGGACCTGCTCATTTAAGGTTGTTCCCAGCCCAGAGAAAGGCTGAGCCGACAAACACAGAAAACAACAGACAGGGGGGACCTGGGAAATTGAAAACTTGACTTTTCTGTGGGGGTGGGGAGTAGGCTGGTCACCTACACAAGAATGCAGGCCAAGAGGGGACAAGCAGAAATGATGGGGGCTGAGAGTAGGAGGGGGAATCGCATCCCACCAGGCTCCGGGTCCAGCCAAGAAAGCTGATTCGAGCCACCCCTGTTCTCCTTGAGATGCAGTTAGTCTGACTGAAGTTTCTGAGCAAAAGCCCTGCTATGCTAACAAGGTTACATTTCGAAGGCTCACGGGACAGGTGTGCTGTATCCTGTGACACACCAGTGATATCCCTCCCTTTCCCTGCATCATTATCTCAACTGTGAAGCCTTTCTCTGCCATTAACTACATCTCAGCTGTCAGCTGGGGCGGAGACCAAGGGCCAGACAAACGTCCCTGTTTCAAGCCTAGTACTTCGTCTGCAGGCAGGTCAGTCTTTGAACAATGGCCCCGGATTCCAGTAGAAAAGTGGCTGGATCCCTAGCCTCATCCCATCAGTTCACTGTGAGGAGCTACCCTGAAGTCCTCCTGCTTCAAAGACTGGAGCCCAGCGGCCTCTCCTCACAGTCCTACCAAGCACACAGCCAACTGCGCTGAAGTCGCTGTGCCTCAGGAGGGTGTACAGCTGCCTAGTGGGTGACATGAATGAAGGATGGTGAGTTAAGGGCTTTCCACAGCTTCCGGCCACCTCCAGAGGCCCCTTCGAAACAAAGCTCATCATGGTTTCTGTTTCTGAAAAGAACCTCATGTAAAGCGACCCAGATCTGCCCCCTGAGGATAAGGCAGGTCCTACCAGCTCGGGTGGCAGTTTATCTAAGAACCTTGTTTGCAGGAAAAATGGGTGGATGATCATCTTGGCCAAACAAGGGTCACAACCCTCCCATGTGCGATTTACAAAGAAGAAAGTAGAAAGGGAAATACTAAAAGGGGGGGGGAGGGAAGCAACGGAATCTCTATGAATTCGAGAGCAGCCTGGCCTATGTAGAGAGCTCTAGGCCAGCCAGGGCTACATTAGTAAGATGCTGTCTCAAGACATAAGATCCAAACCATAACAGCAGGTGACATTCCATGAGGCGATGGAACTCCTCAGCTGCATGATGTAAAGTTTGGTATCCCCTCCTTTGGAGTGACTTCATGTCCCTCCAGAGAGCTATCTGTATTCCTTGATTAAAATTATCTCCTCCAGCCGGGTGCCATGGTGCATGCCTTTAATCCCAGCCATCAGGGAGGCAGAGGCAGGCAGAGCTCTGTAAGTTGGAGGCCAGGTTGGTTTACAAAGCGAGTCTAGGACAGCAAACATTATACAGAGAAACCCTGTCTCAAAACAAATAAACAAACATAAAATTAAAAAAAAAAAACATCTCCTCCTCCAGGATTTATGCACTGAAATCCAGGGTATTGGCCATGTGAATTTGTCTCTAGCCATGCAAATTTTTCCTTGGCTTGACAGTAAGCTTCTGAAAGCAAGAACTGAATGTCCAGTTCATATCTGGCATGTCCTGGAACCAGCACCCAGCTCTGGAACACCAGCTTGACTGTCACCGCCCAGCATCTGCAGGCTCAGTCCCCTCCACACTGCACCTGCCTCCAGGAGGTACAGCCCTACCCTTTCGCTGGAACCACAGAGGCCGGCTTGGGAAAGGGCCTAGAGGTGTAAAAAACACGAGACTCGGGAATGAAGAACAGGATCAACACGGCCGCTTTCCCCTCGCCTTGGATTTTAACAGTTACAACCACTCTGGCGTGGGTGTGTGCAATTAGCTGTCTCAGCAGCATGAAGCCATATTGGTTGCAGAGCACAGGGAAGGTCAGTCACCAGTCACATGGGGAGACAGCTAGAAGCTGAGCTGCCTGCAGATGTTGTTGAACACATCACAGAACAAATGCTCTAGGCCTCGCCCGCTAAGCTAGACTCTCCAGTCTTTCGAGAGGAAGAGGGAGGAGGTGGAAGGTACCTCTTGGAAACCTGTGGAAATCCACACGCATCTACTCTGGACCACTTCCACTCCAAAGGATAACCCACCCTTCCTGATTAAATCTTTCCTCATCTCCAGCAATATCCTGAAAATCCAATTTATTAACTCAGCTTAATTGCCACTTTGATAGCTGGCGGTGCTAGGATGAAAGGGAGCCTAACCTTTCATCCTAACCATGCTTCCCAAAGGATGACAGCTCTGCCGAGCTCCTCATGAAGACTGCTGTGTCCGTCAGCCCTCTCATTGTGGAGACATAAGGACTGAAGTAAACAAGTCCCTGAGGGCAGAGGGAAGTGTGGCTCGTGGTTTCCAGATCGCCACATTGGGAAAGGCTATGGAGAAGCAGATCCTCTCACACTGAGGCAGCCAGGGGGCAGAGCAGAAGACAGCTGTGCTGGCACCATCTCTGCCCCTTCCACTCTTCTGTTCCATTTGGGCTCTCAGCCTGTGCAATCTTTCTACCTATCCCCAGGGTACACCTTCCCCTCCTTGTTAATCCTCTCTGGGAGCACCCTCACAGACACAACCATACCAATCTCCTAGGTGAGTCCAATTCCCATCCCAAGATGATAATCAAGGTTAACCAGGCCTATCCCAAGGCGACCTCACACTTTTAATACTTCCATCCCTGCCCATCCTCCAAAATATTCATGTCTGTGACAGAAGGCAACCTGCATTTTGACTCTCTGCAAGTATCCTAGTTGGCTTTCTACTGCTGTGACAAAACACCGTGACCAAAAGCAGCTTGGGTCATTTACACCTTAGAGTCCACCACAGGGGAAGTCAGGGCAGGCAGGAACTGAAGCAGAGGGCATGGAGGAAATTATGCTTCCTGGCTTGCTCAGCCTGCTTTCTGAAAGCACCCAGGACCACTCTCCCATGGGTGGTACTGTCCACAGCGCGCTGGGACCTCCCATATCCATCATTAATCAAGACACTCTCCCCTAGAGCTGCCTACAGCCAATCTGATGGAATAGTTTCTCAGCTGAGGTTCTGTCTTCTCAGATGACCCCAGCTGTGTCAAGTTGGCAAAGAACATATGTACCAAGAATTCCCACGGTCTTAGCACACTAACCCTGTATAGAACAGAGGTTCTCAAGCCTTTGGGGGTGTCAAATGACCCTTCCACAGGTGTAGCGAAAACAGCTATTCATATTACAATTCATAACAGGAGCAAGATTACAGTTATGAAAGAGCAACGAGGTAATTTTATGGTTGGGGGTCACTATAACATGAGGTACTGTATTAAAGAGTCACAATTGGTATGACACTGGTATGACATGTCCAAGTTTCAAATACCCTCTGAGAATGCAGGGGAAACATTCAGTGATGCGCCCACGTAAATCAGAAAACATATTACAGAGCCTAAAATACAATGGCATAGAGAAAGAAGGGGAGGCGGGGGAAGGGCATCAGGTCAAGCAGGATTGGAAATCAGGAGGGTCATCATTAAACCCTGCAGCCCAATGCCAGGCCCCAGGAGCCTGGGCAGACTCAATCCCACAGACTTGCTGTCTATAGTCTACAGGACCACTCTCTTGGGATAGATCTATTCACTGCAGATGGCTTTCCTCCTGTGGCTGTTTCAAACTCCTGGCATCACCAGGATCCTGGGGTCTCCATGGCAAATTCCACTTTCCCACAACTTCACAGTCTCCCTCTAGTGAGATACCTGCAGGGATCCTGACCCTGATGTACCCATCCCACCCCACCTCCCAGCCCTAGACACACATGGCTCAGAAGCGAGCAGAATAATATCCATAAAACTGTGGTGTCCCAGTTTTATACAGCAGCCACATGCAAGAGGTTAAAGGTTGGGTGAACATTCTCCACTTTTATGTGTGTTGGGAGTGTTTCCTCTGCAAGATCTGTGCATGCAGTGCCCACAGGAGCCATAAGATGGCATGAGATCCCCCAGAACTAGAGTTATGGGTGGTTGTGAGCAGCTATCCAGGTGCTGGGAACTGAACCCAGGTCCGCTAGAAGAGCAGCCCAAGCTCTTAACCACTGGGCTATCTCTCCAGCCCCATCAACTCTTGAAGGGTTAAGTTAAGATGCATACGCTGAGGGCGCACGGGCAGCATGGTCTGAGATAGCAAGTGCTACAGCCACAGATGGCACAAGCCTAGGTAAAATGTGTCTCAGAGGAAACTTTGGCCAGGGACTGCTCTGCCAGCCAAACATCTGTACTCGCCCACACAAGCGCCATGGGCTGGTGTTTATGATGCTTCCCATTAGTATCAAGCTGCTTAGTGTATTATCCAAAATGGAGAAGATCTGAAAAACAGACATGAACTATTTCCTGAGTCAAGACGTCAGGCAGCCTTGGGCTCAAGGCTGAGAGGGTGACCCTGTGGCTGTGGACAGGAGACCTCAGGTCTCCACTGTGGGGCCTCTCCACTGAGGTGTAGCACAGCAACTCTGTGACGCAGCAGCTGGCTCCCAGGATCAGTGACTGAAGGGCATGGGGAGAGGAGCACTGCCTTTTGTGGCTTCCCCTCTGTAGTCACTCCTGTGTCGTATCTTGCAGAAGTGGCTCGCTCAGTCCCACTACAATATGGAGTCACTGGGGTCTCCAGGGAATTCCCAGCAAGTCATGATACAATATCCAAAATTCCTAGGCACATTCTGCCTAACGAACGTTCCAGGACCGTATGAGAGTTACACTTCAGCTCTCTTGCACCTGAAACCATTCAAGCTGGCTCCCTCTTCTTTTGTACATTGTATGGTATCTAACTGAAATGATGAGATATATTGACTTTGTCACTAAAATGCCCAGTTTCTGTGTGGTAGCCATGTGTGTACCCAATTACAGGCCTGTGCTATGTACCCGCTGTGGGACACTGGGCAAGTCACTTAACTTACCTTGGCCTTGACTTTCTCAACTCATGAAAGAAGATCCTGGATGCCTGGCTTCTGTCAAACTATAAACTGAGTTTATAAAACTGAGTTTTATCTGTGATTTTGTAACAAGAGCCTCTAAGCCAGAGATGCAAAGAGGATGGGTACACTTGGCAATGAAACTACTGAGAACTCTTAGGACTAATAACAGGAAGGAGCAGGGAGAGGGAGACGGGGAGGGGAAGGAGGGCTGAGTGCTGACTGGAACAAATGCAAGCTACAAAGGGATACATTTACTGTCGGTCTCTTCACCTTCTTTTCTAATCCTAAATCCCCTGACTAAATAGGGTATGCTGCTGGTGTGAGCCCACCCATGGCGGGTAGGTGTCTCTGCAGGAAGCATCACAAAGCTGAAGGCTTAAAACCACATTAGGGCGCTCAGGGGAGCTTGCTGTGTAAGCAAGAAGAACAGAGCTTAGATCCACAGAATCCACATAAACACCAGTAGGCATGGCAGCACCCCTGTGACTGCAGCCTAGGAAGACAGAGACCAGGATTCCCACCCCTCCCCCATGCAAGCTAGCCAGCCAGAGTAGTAGACATAAGAGAGAGCTTTGGGTTTGATTGAGAGACCTTGCCTCAAAGAGTAAAAGAGACCAACTAAGGGAGATTAGACTCTGACATCAACCTTGGGCCTACACACACGCATACACACATACACATACATACACACACATACACACACACCACATACACACCTGCACTGCATCTCCACACACACATGTGCCTTCTCCCACCAACACACATAAACACACTGTGATGGTGTGAACGAAAATGCCCCCCAAAGGCTCATAAGGAGTGACACTATTAGGAGGTATAGCCCTGTTGGAGTAGATGTGGCCTTATTGGCGTAAGTGTGTCACTGGGGTAGACTTTGAAGTTTCAGATGCTCAAGCCAGGCCCATTGGCTGTCTTGCTCTTTCTGCTGCCTGCTGATCCAGATGTAAAGCTCTTGGCTATCTCCCCAGCACCTTGTCTGCCTGTGTGGTGCCGTGTTTCTCACCGTAACAGACTAAAACCTCTCAACTGCAAGCCACCCCCAATTAAATGTTTCCCTTTGTAAGAGTTGCCATGGTCATGGTTTTTATTCGCAACAATAGAAACCCTAAGACACACAAATATGCACACCCAGTATGTTAAAAGAGAGAGAGAGAGAGAGAAGAAAGAAAGGAGGGAAGGAAGGAAGGGAGGGAGGGAGGAAATAGACACTCAAACTCCAAACCATTCAGCAGAGATGAATCTGTAGGCTAGCCAGGGCCAAAAAAGGGCAGCTGGCCCAACCCAAACCACAGGCATCTCTGCTAACAGCTTCCATCTTCCACACCTTCATTTGGGATAATTCTCTCTGCATCAAAAACTGACAAGCAATCCTAATTACCCTCTTCTCCAATGTGTCTTAGGACCTTGGCTAGCCACCCAGCTGACCAGCAGATCCAGATCCAGCCTTCTCCTCACCTTGAATTCCTATTATCTAGAATATTTACGTCAGACTCCTAGGCAACGCTGTCTGTCAAGTCAAAGTTTCTTCCTGTTGTCACTCTGCTGAGAGTTTTCTGCATAAACGATGGGTTAGAAGCTGTTTTCATTCTTAAAGCTCTGAGCAGCCTTCCCCCACACTGCTCTCAGAACATGCTGATGGGATGACAGAAAAGAGACGAAAGCAACCCACCTGTGATAACACAGGAGAGCATGTGATAAAGGATTAAGGTCTGAACTCAAGGACAACTGAAAATCAGAAAAACATGTTGTCAAAAAAAATTAAATCTGTTTGGTGAAAAAAAATTAAAAATTAAAAACCAGAAATTGGGAAGTTGACATTTAAGTAAGGATGCCCTAAGAGGAAAACGGTGTGCAGGAAGAAAGCAGGCAGCATGCCTGAAGTGGGCTGGCCCCGCTCTACACTCCCCTAGACATTTCTTTTCCTCCTGGGCTCCTAGGAGAAGCATGCCTCTGGACTCCCTTGGGGCCTCTTCCCTGCACACTGACCAATGGAATGCAGCTGAAAAAGATGCCAGCAGCTTCCGGTGGCTGGCCTTTGAAAAGTACCTGCCAGCTCTTGGAGGGGTTTCCATGGAAACAAGGATGGCATAGCAACAGGCAAAGATTCAGCATGACACAAGCAGAGGACAGAAGCAGCCAGGGTCTCTTGGAGAAGCACCGCGTGGATTTGGATGCAGCCACTTGGATGTAGCTCAGAAACCCCATCCAAGCCTCATCAGCCTGCGAAGCCACTGTGACAGAGCTATTTGTTACAGCAGCTAACTGTAATTACCCTAACTAACACAAGGAGCTGAGTTGTGGGGAGTGGTTCATAGTGGTTAATGATAATATATCCTGGTGGAGGTTTCAGCAGTCCCAATCTTCTCTCTACTCCCTGGCCTTCACCCTCAGACTCAGGGAAGAAAGAGCATCCTTGGTTTTCCTGGGAATTATTAAGGATCTTGTTGTAACAGCCCAATATCTGGGCTGATGAGATAGCTCAGGGGATAAAGGAACTTGTTGCCAAGCCAAATAACCTGAGCTCAATTCCTGGAACCCACACGGTGAAAGGAGAGAACTAACTCCTGCTAGTTGTCCTCTGACCTACACACACACACACACACACACACACACACACACACAGCATGGCATGCACATGCCTACACACATACACAATAAATAAGTGAATGTAAAAAAAAATAAGAGAAAATTAACCAACATCCACCAAGAACAGAGTTCTAGAGGGTGGTGAGATAGAGTTTCAGAGTAGAAAGAGGAGGATAGTAAGGCCTGTGATTCTAGACACTACAACACGGGTTCTCTAAATCTCTGGGCAAATGTTAAAGGACCCACCTTCCAGGGAGGAGAGAGAACAATGCTGGTCAGACTCCTTGGGGTCTGGGATTATTCATCTCCCACTCAAAATCCCCTTAGCTTCAGATGGGCAAACGACCCGAGTTTAACATCCATCAACAGCGGTCGCACACAGCGAGGCCACCATTAAGCCCAATGAAGCTGTTAAGACAATCAAGAGGCTTCAGGGCAGACGGCAAATGAGCCCATTCGTCTTCTGATGCCAGGAACAGAAATCTTAGCAATTCTCAGAGCTAAGAATCGTATTCAGGAAGCAAAAATAATGTTCACAGGGTCGGGGGAGTGCAGCAACCTCCAAAGTCTTCTGAGACTCTGACAGGGCTTCTTGAAGCCTTTGGGTACCTGGGTGCAGTGCAGATCCGCAGTCCACTGTTAAGCCAGAAGTTTGTGCACCTGCAGCCATGCCAGGTTATGTAAGACCTTGCTCTGGTTACAAAAAAAAAAAAAAAAAAAAGTCAAACTAGGTTTGACTCAGTCACTCTCCCAGGTGCCTCGAGGTCACACAGCCAGCAAGCGCCAGGGGAAGGTTTTTGTTTTGCTTGGCTTTAAAATGTTTGTGTGTGTGTGTGTGTGTGTGTGTGTGTGTTTGAATTGTGTTTAAATTAGGCAGCCCTCAGGACTTGGAGGTGTGACTAACCTATGTGTAAGTGATGTTTCTGCAGCTGCTTTATGATCCCCTGGTACCACTGCCCCACTCCACCTACACCTATCAAGAAGTGCAGAGAGGAGAGTTGCTCGTCTTCTCCGGGGCCTTGTGAAAACTAGACAAGCATTCTATAGCCGAGCTGTGCGAGGCTTTATTTATTTATTTATTTATTTATTTATTTAGTCCTCACACAAGCTCTGTATTGAGGCCTGGGGGACAGTTTTTGAGAAACACGCAGTTAAATGTTTCTGTGGGATAAAGGCTTGCTGCAGAGCTCTACTTCATGTGGATCCAGGTTGGCCACAAAAAGCAAGAGAAACCATTAGACCTGGGCTGAGGAAGGTCATAAAGGGCCAAGGGGCATTGTGGCAGCTGGCTACAGTCCAGTGAGCTAACAGTGGGCTAGGGGACAGAGCCTAGCGCACTCCACAGCTGACGCTGCTAGCAGAAAACTGTCAAAGGAGAATCGCAGAGAAGCAGGGGGCTTCCGAGGAAAGGAGAGAAATAAAAAGCGCCATGCCACACACATCCACTTTGCAGAAGCCAAAAACAAACATCCAGCCCAGGGCGGTGGCGCACGCCTTTAATCCCAGCATTTAAGAGGCAGAGGTAGGCAGATCTCTGAGTCCAAGGTCAGACTGGTCTACAGAGTGAGTTCCAGTACAGCCAGAGCTCCATAGAGAAACCTGTCTTGAAAAAAACAGAAACAAAAACCCGAACAAAATGAACATCCAGTTAAATGGAAGCCACGGAAACAGGACATTCAAGATTTCAAGCTAGCTGCATCCAGGCTGGTTTCTGAGAGCCTGTCCGACCTCAGTAAAAAAAAAAAAAAAAAAAAAAAAAAAACGGTCTAGTGACCAAGCCTTGCAGCACAGGCCTGTGATCCTAGCTATTTGGGAGGCTGAAGCGGGAGGATCATTATGTCCTATCTGGATGACAGAGGGAACACAAGGCTAGCCTGGATAGCTGTCTCAAACTGAGAAGTGACAAAGAGGGGGTGTGGCCCAGTGGTAGAGAGCTTGCCTGGCCTGCATGAAGTCCTGGGTCCCATCCCAGTACTGAAATAAAAAATAAAAAATAAAAAATTCCCCCTGCCCACCCCACACAGGATGTGTGTCAGCCATCCTACGTGAGCACCGTGCATTTGACAGTATCCTGTGTCAGCTGGGAAACTGTTTTTTAACAGAGGTTTACTGAGTAACTGAAGCAAAATTTGTTGACATTTCTGGAGGACACGGGACCAACGTTTTCAAACAAAAGCTGAAAACACAGGTCTCAGGAACAAGAGATACCAGGACCCTCAGGGAGTCTGCTCAGTGTGACTGCCTGGACCAAGTCTTCGACTATCTTCTTGACTCAACAGCTGATTGGCTGGTCACATCCCCGCCCCTTGGTCTGTGCAGAGCAGCTCCAGCGACTTAAGGTCCCAAATCTGATACCCATGTGGCCAGACAAGACATCGAAGAAGAAAGCCAGACGTTGAAGTAAAGAAATACTGCTCGTTGTCACCTGGAGGTTAAAGAGCTTGCTCAAAGAGAAGGAAGATGGCTCACTCAGGAAAGACACTTATCCACAAGCTTGCTGACCTGAGTTCAAGCCCCCAGACCCAACTTCCATAAGCTGTACTCTTATTTCCACCTGTGCACCAGGGCACGCACACTCGCGCACACACACAGGCATGCACACACTCACACATGCATGCACACACAGAAAATAGTGTGAAGTAACACTTGACTGTGTTAACCATAGGATTCTCCAGAATTTCCTCTCATAATAAAAGGATGGGTTGAGACACTGAAAATGTGCTTCTTAGATTATAATTAATTGTATTACTCACTGTCTGTGTGCTTGTTTTCTCACTGTGATTATTTTTAAATTGTGATAAGGTCTCTATGGGCTTTGAATCTTTTCGTGATCCATTCAGACACCACTTGGTGAGTGTGAAATATATAATAACCGTTTTTAAAAGGAGGGAGATATGTATATATATTTAGATTTTATTCAAAACCCAATGAAAAGCAGAGGGCCTGGCTGATGAAAGCATGATGACTGTGATGGTGATGATGACATTTAGAGATTGATGGCTGCCTCAGTCTAATAAGGTTGATATTAAACCAGAATCCCAACAACGCTTTCCAGGCCTGAAAGCACCCAGCATCTTCTGCTAACATGTACCCAGCCCTCCACAGACGGGAGGTTGTATCCAGCAACCATACATTTGGCTGGAGAGGTGGATGAGGCTTTGTGATGTATGCCCCACGCCCACCTCACTCACCACTGGGAGCTTCATCAATGAAAACAGCCTCAGAGTCTATTCTGCTCTCCCTGCTGAGCTGCACATGTGGAGAGGTTTGGGGTTAAAGTTGGGGTTTATAGCACTCTGACTTCCAGGCAGTCCATCCCCCTCATCATTCAGACTTGAGCCTTAAGGAAAGCGGGTTGACTATTTGCAAAAGTCAACCTTCGGAAAACAGTTCAAAGGATTCCTAAAAAAGTGAAACATGGGACTTGGGGGTGTGGCTCAGGGGTAAAGCAGCTGCCTAGAATCCCCCAGTGAGAGGCTGCGGACATGTTCAGCAGCAGAACACTTGACTAGCATATGTGAGTCCTGGGCTCCATCCTTACTGTCACACAGAGACAACACACACACCACAGAATTATGATATGACTCAGTACTTCTCCTACATATTTCCACACATCATTCCCTCTCCCTAGGGGTAGACAAGGGAAGCAGGAACTCAGACACTGGACCACGAAGACTCACAGCAGTCCAACCACCAAAAAAGTAGATACCAAATATCTTCAACAGGCAGCATGAGGCACAGACATAAAACGGCCTGTAATTCAACAGTCAGAAGGCAGAGGCAGGAGAACCACAGAAATTTCAAGGTCAGCGTGGTCTACAAAGCAAGGCCGGGGCTCAGGCCTGCTGCTTAAAGCCAAGCACAAAAAGAAAACCCCCTGGGCTTACCACAGGAATTCGTACTGAGCTGAGCTGCACAGGTCTCCCAAGACAGTTCCTCTCCAGCTCTAGGCAATGAGCCTACAGATGACCCAGATTCATACTCAGAGTTTTCATCCTCCCTCCTCTGCTACAGAGAACCTCCTTCAGGTATGATGGTGCATGTCCCGTGATCTCAGCACTTACCCAGGAGGCAGGAGCAAGAGAGTCCTTGAGTTCTGGACCAACCTGGGCTACCCAGGGTGACCTGTGCCCACCTGTCCCTCTACTGGCCAGCAGCCTGTGAGGTGTCTGTGATGCAGAGATGGTGTTACTTGGCCGTGGAGCAGCTTGTGACCTGGCAGCAGCCCGTGCGTGTGGCCAGGATGCTCACAGCAGGAAGGAAAGCTCAGCAAAGGTGAGATCCAGACCCATCACTCAAGCCCAGCTTTAGTGCTGCAGCTTCCTTGGTGACAGCTCCCTGGATGGGACTATATTTCTTTTTCCTTTCCTCACTAATAACAGGGAACAGGTTGATTTCCACCGTGCTCTGAGCTGTCTTCTGACAGCCTGCATCTCCACCCACATGCCAGAGGCCACTTGTTCCTGGAGTTTCAAGCAAAAGGAGGAAGGTGACAGGTGTCAGAATCAAAAATGGAGTGGCTTGTGTCACCTCATGCAGAAGCGTCAGTAATGTCAGGACTTTGTGAAGAAAGGGAACTTGACACATAGGTACCTGAAAAGACTTGCCAGGGACATGGGCTTGCCCTCCAGCCCCTGCCACCTTTCGTGGTTAGCCCTTCTACAAGGATTTCTGTACTGCAGAGGTCTGCTCAGCCTCTGACGGAGGCCACTCTTGTTCTCAGCTGCTGTACATAACAATTATCTCTTTGAAATATCCTCCTTGGTTTTGTCTTTAAAACCTTCAACCTGGAACTAAGGACATGGCTCAGTTAGTAAAATGTTCTCCATATAAGCATGAGGACCAGAACTGGGTCTACAACATGCACATTTTTTTAAAAGCCGGATAAGGAAGTACAGGCTTGAAATCTCAGCACTGAGGAGGCAGGGACAGGTGGATCCCTGGGCCTCGATAGACAGATAGCCTTGCCTGATTGGCTAGTTCTAAGTCAATGAGAGACACGGTCCCAAAAATAAGTTGATGGCGTCTGAGGATTGACATATATGCCTTCCACATACATGCACATACTGGTACATGCATGCCCACACACGTGAACATCTGTGCACACACACGCACGCACTTCCCCTTGACTCAGACTTCTTCAGCATGTCCATGGATGGCTGTGGCATCCACATTCCCACATCTATATCATTTCCAAGTAGATACTATTGATGGCACTCGACTTGCATCTATCATGAGGAGTGGGAACAAAAATGGAATGGCTAACAGGTAGCCCAGCTACTATGGGGAAAGGCAGCCTTGGAGAGATAGGGGCAAAAACCTAACAGGTCTTGAATGGCGACGCTTTAATCTCCTTCTGTACACATTGCTGTCCACAGAGGCTTTTGAACTCTTACTGACCAGTTATCTGCACAGATGTCAGACAGACACCTCAATCGAGATACCGCCAGGCATTGCCGTCTGTGTCCTGAAGCTCCTCCAGGGTAGCCTGTGTCAGTGCAGGCTTTTGTTCCTGTCTGTGGATCTTGCATCCTGGCCGAGGCATGGCTTTTGCTCTAAGGGCCTTATTCTTATTTCCCCCAGTTCCCTTTGCTGAGTACTCTGTGTTTATTCCAGGTGGGGGTCAGCTTTGGGGTACCCTCCGATGCCCTTGTTTTTGAGGCGGAGTCTCTCCTGGTCCCACCATGTTGCACCCTCCAGTCTAGCAGAGTCAGGAACTTTTGGACAATTCCCCCGTCTCTACCTCCCATCTGCTAGGATTACAGACGTGTGCCACCATACACAGCTGGTTTACATGGATCCTGAGGACTGAACTCAGGTCTTCAGCTTACATGGCAAGCAGTTTTATCCACTGAGCACATCACAGACTGTCGCTCTATTCTACCAAAATACAAATGCCTAAGCCAGGCACGGTGGTACACCTCTTTATTCCCAGCACTGAGGAAGCTGGGGCAGGAGGATCTCTGTGAGTTTCAGGCTAGCCATGGCTACACTGTGAGGCCTTGTCTCAAAAAAAAAAAAAAAAAAAAAAAAAAGCCATTAAAAAAAAAAAAAAAAAAAACACAATCACAAACTCCTGGCCATCAAGAGCCCTGTCTAAACCTACTGTTATATTCCTAGGACCAAAAAACCTTTGGCATTAGAATAAGAGAATGAACATGATGGTTTTACAAGAAAAACTGAGGCCAAGAATTGCTCACATTGAAGGGTTACCAGGTCCCTAGGACTGGGCCTCAGCCTGAGGATGGCTTCATCCTCTGGGAGGCAGTGATGAGGAGTTGGAGAAGATGCTGGAAGTAAACAGAATACAACTGATTGACAGACAGAAGACATCAAAGATCAGTGGGCTGAAGAGATGGCTCGGTGGTTAAGAGCACTGGCTGCTCTTCCAGAGGACCCAGGTTCAATTCCCAGCAGCCACATGGCATCTCACAACTGTTTGTAACTCCAGTTCCAAGGGATCTGACAACTTCACACAGACATACATGCAGACAAAATATGAATGCATGTGAAATAATAAATCATTTAAAAAATGAAGAACACAATAAAGATTTCTCCACAATTGGGTTGTGAAGTCCAGGAAGAGCTGGCCATTCCAAAGCTCTTCCCAATCAATGATTGGGTCCAAGAGACAGTCTGGGAAATCATTTTAAACCAAAGGGCACAGCCAAGCACGGCCAGTAAAGGCAAGCAGGGTTTCATTAATGAGACATCACGGAAAATATGCCCTCCCCCTCCATCACAAAACTGCTGTGACTAAACAGAGTGTCCATATTGCTGAGAAAAAAAATAACTACCCCTTGCCCTACTGGCTAACTGCTAGATGGAATGTGGGCTAAACCCCCCTTGCAGGCTGATGTGGGCATCCATTCCAGAACTCAGGTTCTGGTGCAGCCAGTGATGGTGACTGCTGGGCAATTTGACCCAGCTTTCCCTATGAAGAGAGGTCAGGACTTCGGCAGTGACCACCCCCTGCTCTGCATCAGACCCTGTGGAAGTCCTTACTGGTGACACAGGCTCTGACCTAAGATGCTTACAAGGCCACGTAAATAAAGACTTTTACCAAGAAGCAGAGTCAGCCAGGCATGGTGGCAATGTCATTTGAGGAGCTGAAGAGACCAAGTGTTTAAAAGCAACGTGATCACATGGAGAAGCAGCCGTGACTCCTTCCTGCCCATCCTCCAACCCAAAAGCTAGGGAGGAGCCTACCCTTCTGTAGCAGGCACCTCTGCTGCTCCAGGTGGGGTCATTCCTAGACTTCTTGATGCTCTTCCCCCGAAGCATGACCCCGCTAAAGGTCAGCTAACTCCAGTTAATCAGTCAGCTTTTGGAAGCCTTTCAAGTGGCTGGACCTGAGGGAGACATTTCCTGGGTCCGGCAGGAATGGGATGCATTGCTCTGCACTGCCTGTCTCTGACCCTCCCAACAGCGGAAGCAGGTCCATGACACTCCATAGCTTCCCGTTAAACCAGGGAGCCTGAGGCTCTGAGGCTGCTGGATCTTTCTCAAAGGCAGACATCTGTCCATCTGTCTTCTCTCAAAACCTTCATCGGAAGGTGAGCATCCCCAAGTCCATGTCCCTCTGTGATAGCCCCAGGTGTCTGATCTGAGGGTGTCCCCAGCTTGACTGGGAAAGGCTGTCTCATGATGGGCCATGGTAGCTCAGGTCATGGATGGTCGTCTTCTGTCTTCCTGCCATCAGCCTATCTATAGCAAGTGGGGGTGGGAGGGGTTGATCCTGAGTGAGGTCCCTCTCCTCCACCATATTCTCAGGCTTCAAGTTTGTGTCTGAGTCTAGAGGCAAAGGCAAAGCCCTTTTGCAGAAAGCTGGGACCACCCCAGCTGAGGATACTGGTCCAACATCGTTATTGACCCCTCAACAAGATTACCTTACTGGATGCCTTTTGTTATTCAAATGTATCAGGAAGCCCTTTGCCATATGCAGCCTCATAACTCAGATTATCCCATTGGGGGGGGTAGAGAAGAGAAGACACCCCCTTTCTTGCTTCGCTAATGAAAAATGCAGGAGTTAGATAAAAATAACTCTCTGAGAGGAACAGAATGTTAAGGAGTCTCAGGAACTTTCAGAACGAAAAGGACAAGCAGCAGACCTCCCTGTCTTCAGAGGGAGGAATTAAAAGAGGGTAAAGAACAGGCCACCATCAGACTGTGAGAACTTTGCAGCTCCACCGTGTAGGTGTCTCGCCTGGTAGAAGCCCTCGAGGGAAATGGTTCCTCAAACCCAATGCCAGCATTGCAAATGTGGCCGCTGGGCTTGGTGGTCACCAGTGAGCTCAGCTGTAAAGAGTCCAGACTTACAGGGTTGGGGAGATGGCTCAGCGGTTAAGAGCACTGGCTGCTCTACCAGACGACCGGGGTTCAATTCCCAGCACCCACGTGGCAGCTCACAACTGTCTGTAACTCCAGTTTCTCTGTATCTGACACCCTCACACATGCAGACAAAACCCCAAAGAACATCAAATAAATTATATATTAAAGAGTCCAGACCACAAGCCAAGAGCTCTGGGAAGGTCAGGGACACTTAAGGGAAAGCAGGTAATGTTTTTAGTGACAAAAAAGCGAAGATGTGGTCTCAGGAAGCCTTGGAACGTAGATGTTAGGGATGGGGTCGAAAAGATGGTTTCGGTGGGGTTAGGGTGTTTGGTATACAAGCATGAGCATCTGAGTCTGGACATAAAAAGTCGGGTGTGGCTGTGGCTATACATGCATGACCGCAAGGCTACTGGGCTCTGACATGGGAACACGAACACACACACACACACACACACACACACACACACACACGTGTCTAAGTCAGCAAGACCCAGGAATGAGAAGATGGGTCAACAGTGAAGACTGAAGTGACTCAAGGCCACCATTCCAGGACAACTTGAGTACCTCTGTCCCCCACTATCACTCCCTCTCCACACTGTGCCCCACATAGACTTCAGCTGAGCGCTAACGGCTCCAGCCACGCATGTCCCTTGACTCAGACGGCCTTGTTCCGCTGGCCCAGTCTCACTGACACCACCTCATGCAGCAGTCCTCCTCCTCCAGGTCTTCACGTCACCAAGGACCTTCCTGACACATGCTCTGTGGAAGCCCAGCTTTGCCCAGCCCTAGCCTGCTCATCCACACCTACTGTCCCTCCCCAGCTCCTGATGTTCCCAGACTTCCCTGCACAGATGCTTCAAGCTTCTACACTGTTAAGCCCTTGGCCCCAGAAGCTCTTCTTCCAGCTTCCCTTGGAGGGCTCTTGCAACCTTCAAAAAGCGGAGGAGAGCAGGCCTCCAGGCACCTGCCTTTCCCCTGCGCTGCATATACTACGTAGAGCATCATAACTGCATTTTTTCATCTCCCCCACAACCCTACAGTGATCTCTCCTGCGCTAGCTGCTCTCACTCTGGATGAGCCACACGGTGCCCAGACATGAAAGCTGCTGTGACCAACAGAGGCAGTGAGGACCAGCCTGAAGAGCCATGCAATCCCCTTCACCCACTAGACCCTGGGAACCAGAAAAAATAGCCATGTGAGTTGGGAAGAAAACCTGAGCCAGGCACAATGGGGAGGAGATTAATGCTGGGAAGCGAGAGTCCCTGAGAACAGGGGGGAGAGATGAGCAGACAAAAGACATTTCCTCAACCTTGTCCACCCATCAGCTCCTGCCACCCCTTGTCCGTGCTTTGAAGTCAGAAGAAACTAATTGTAAACTCCTGTGACCATAGAATGGCATGCTCCTCAGAAATGCAAACTGCCCCAAGGCAGAGGATGGGGCCTGGGGCTGACAACCAATCCCTGCTCCAGATGTAGGAGGTTTGGGTGTGTCCAGGATGGGAAAAGGACAGACACAAAGGGGGTGGAATAGTGGCTTCAGACAGGAGCTGCCTTCTGGAAGAGATTGGAGGTTGTAAAGAAAAGCCAGAAAATAGACAACTGCTACAGAAACTGTGAATGAAACCCACAAAATTCAAAGGCAAGGTTGAAGTGGTGCACGCTTTTCTTATTTAATTGTATGTATCTGAGGGTGTGTGTGTTTGTGTGTATACATGTGTGCATGTGCATACACTACCTGCAGAGGCCAGAAGAGGGCATCAGACTCCCTGGAATGGGAGTTAGAGGTGGTCGTGAGCTGGCATGTGTGTGCTGGGAACTGAACCTAGGTCCTCGGCAAGAGCAGCCAGGGTAGGCTCTAAAGTTCCCACTATGTGTCAGCCCTGGGGATGGCTGGGGGGGTGCACAAAAGCAAATGTTCTACCCTCTGCCTTTAGGAGGCACGGAGTGAACACAGAGCAGATTGAATAGGACAGCCAGGACCCACGGCAAGGTATGCATGAGGCAGGATGCACAGAAACATGGGTAGAATGTAAACAAAGAGGTTCAACAGCAAAAGTCTTCTCTGCAGGGTTGAAGGCTCCTCATACCATAGCAAAGACCCGTGTACAGAAGAGGGACAGGGGAGGTAGGGTAAACCCTTGAGAGGCCAGCTCCAGGGATGAGGCCACCAATGCCAGGTCCCCTGCTGCCCACGCCCCCAGCTTCCAGGTCCTCCATGCTGGGAGACATGTTTGCAATGCTTCCTGGGACCAGTTCAAGGACTATCAGGAAAGTGCAGTTAGGAGCACACAGCTGGGGTCAGTAGATGGAGGTTTAACTGAATGGGTCCGGACGTTCACCCAGGCCACCTTCCCTGGGACAGAGGCCTCCTCTGAAACCCAGGAGCACATCTGGTTCCTTTCCACCTTGCACTGGAGCAGGTCTGCGGAGGCAATGCTCAGAGCTGCTTTACACACAAAAGTTAGGTCAACCAGATGGCTCCGAGGGCACACACCTCTGCTGCCAGGATGAACGGCCTGAGGTTAGTCCCAAGCCCCATGCAGCAGAAAGTTGTCATGTTACCTTCACGTGTGCCCCAGCACTCGTGTGTGCGTGACACACACACGCCTCACACAAAGAAGAGTTTCAGTTAAGTCTGAGGGCGTAATGAGCTCCCATCCCTAGCTGAGGAGCTGTTGACAGTCAATGGCTGTCAGGGGAAGGACAGCTGGAGTTCTTCCCGGCTGTGACCCCTGGTTGGTTGACCAGATGTCCCACGCTCGCGTCTGTGGGCAGCAGTAACTGGACTCTGTGGGTTGATTTTTAAAAGGAGAGAGAGGACATGAAGTTGGGAGAGAGGTTCGGGATGTGGGAAGAGGGTCTAGGACAAACAGAAGGGGAAAGAGGTGGTGAGTATGACTGAAATACATTGTGTGCACGTAAGCAACTCCGGAAGGGTAAATAAAATACTATACAAAAGGCAAAACATAAAGCTGAAAATGTACTCCTGGTCCGAAGGTGGCTCGTAGCTGTTCCAAGGGGCCCAAACTGCCTCCCTCCCTCCATAGCCCCTGAACTCTCATGTAACTGGGCTGGCCTAGAACTCCATAACCTTGAATTCCAGACCCACCTACCTCCCCCTCCTGATGCTGGGATTACAGGCATGCACCACCATGCCTGGTTTGTGTGGGGCTGGGGGTGGAACCCAGGGCTTCATACACGCTGGGCAAGCACTCTCCCAACTGAGCCACATTCCTGTGACTGAAGCCACACACACAGAGCCAGGCTCACTCCCACACTCACTGCCATGCGGCTGAGGATCTGTGTGCGCCGAGGGATGGCTGGCTAGAGTGCTCGCCCGGCCTTCCCCAGAAAATCACGGGATCTCTTCTCCACTCAAGTCTCGTCTCCCTGGTGCCAACTCCCCGGGGAGGAGTTCCAGAAAGCTCCAGAGCAGCTGATCAGTGCTCTGACATGGAAGCAACACACGCAGCAGTCACGCACAACTAACTCACTGCCAGAAACACGGGCGCCGGAGCTGCATCGCCTCAGCAGTGAGCCAAAGCCATTGCACATCCAGATTCCTCACACACCCTTGGTCTGATTTCTTTTGTAGGTTGAGCATGGGTGCATGTCTGCACATGTTCATGTGTGTGTATGTGCGTGTATCTGTGTGGTGTGTGTGGTATACATCTGGTGTGTATGTGTGCGTACTGTGTGCTATGTAATGTATGTATATGTGGCATGCATGTGTATGATATGTGTCATGTATATGTGTATGTGCCATGCATATGTGCAATATGTGTGATGTGCGTGTGGTATGTGTGTATGGTGTATGTGTGTGTGTGGCATGCATGTGTGTGATATGTGTGGTGTGTGGTGTGTGTATGGTACGTGTGTGGTAAGTGTGTGGTAAGTGTGTGGTGTGTGTGGTGTGTGTGTGGTGTGTGTGGTATGCGCCTGTGTTTGTGCATGTGGAGTGTGTGATGTGTGTGGTATGCACACGTGTGTATGCATGTGGAGTGGGGGGGCGCACATCTGTGTGGAAGCTACGAGTCACCGCCAGGTACTGCTCCTCAGATGCTGTCGCCTGTGTCACAGGACAGGGCCTCTCCCTTGCTGGTGTGACTGACAGAGGCTCCGCCCATCGGTGCGTCATCACCGGGTCAGAAGCGCGCAGCGCACCCGGTGCATCTTGCATGTCGGTCGGGGCTTTGCTGTGTGGTTTCGTTTTAAGGTCTGGGGCACTGAACTCGGGTGCCCATTCACCACAGTCTCCCCAGCACCACACTCTTCGCCTTGTAAAATCGCAGGACCCTTGGAGACCGCCCATCCCGGGAGACCTGTGTGTGAAAGGCGTGACCTGGTCCAGGAACCTGGGAAAGTGAAGAAAACATGCACACACACACACCACACGCGGGAGGGGCGCTGAGAGCCAAAATCACTGCGCCTCCTTGCGCTGATGAGATTCTTCCTGCAGCCTCCGCCCGGCTGCGGTCCCTCCGCCCTCGGGGGCGCCCCCACGTGCCCCACCCTCCGTGCCTTCCCGAACCGCAGACAGGTTTCCTTTAGGTCCGGGCCAAGCTGTGATTCCCACAACTGTCCCCCAGGATCAGGCTCTCACACACAGCCCGCAGCCTGCCCTTCCCGAGGCGGTCCGGGCCCTCCCTCCCGTTCTCTCCCTCCCCACCTCCGGGCCTGACACCCTCCGCCCCCATTGTCCCCCTCAATGCCGAGCCGCCCCCGCTCGGACCCCCTCCTCCCAATTAGGAAGCACTCCAGAATCCCCGGAACCGCGGACGGCTGGCCGCTGCCGTCTATTAAACTCGGAGTGCGGAGTTCTTTTCAGAAGTAAGGAGCCTTCTGTTCCGATGGCTCGGGGCTTGGATGGCGGGCGAGTCTCGATTTTAATGAGTGCAGTTCAGCGTGGAAGCGCTTCAGCCTCCGCACTGAAAGAAAGGGCTCTTGTTAGCTCCGCAGAGGGGAGAAAAGCATCCTCCCTTCTCAGCCCAGAGCTGATCCACAGTTTCCCTCCTGATTAGCCACAGCGAGGCAGCCCAGAGCCCAGATGCCCTCAGCTGCTTCCACGCCAGGCAGGATGGTCCCCTTCTCCTCCTCTGTGCCGTGGTTATACACGGAAATGCTTTCTCCTTTAAATTTTAGGCAAAAAAAAAAAAAGAAAAGGGGTTATCACAAACACCCTATATGAAAGACCTTCAGATATCACCCAGGTCTCTGCTCCCTGCTGGCAATTAGTTGTATTGCCAGGGGACTGGCCACTCTTGGTACCCTGACTGGCAGCGGAATGAAAGGAATAATCAGAAATATCACACACACACATGCACAAGCACACTCACAGGCACGCACACATGCATGCACACACACGTGTGCATCCTCATCTGGTTTAGGTGGGTACTCCCTCCATCATCTTTCTGTGCCATTGCTGTAGACACTCACAGCGGTGAACTCGGATGACAAGAACTCAGTGTCAGTGTTCATGTTTTACACTCGCCATTCTAGTCGAGATCCCGGCTGCCGTGGTTTTTAGTGGCAACTTGGCATTCATCACAGGGTGCCGGCTACGTAGGTGGGTCTGAGCCAGAAGCCCCCATCTCTGTCTAAACACGCCCTACTTGAAAGCTCCATTCAGCTCTCCGGGGCCATGTGCATGAGCTAAACAGTAACACATTGAGCAAGGACAAGGGCTGTCTTCTGTCGGGCCTGGCCCTGGTCCTGGGGAAGAACATGAGGACAACCTGCCCAAACAGTGATTAACAAGGCAGGGACAACCGGAGGGCACTGTGACTGGCCGTGGCATAGTGACAGCAGGCTTCGCACACACCAGCCTAGGAATCTCTGCCGCCTCTGGGCCTTGGCGACAGTCACCTGCCCCCACAAAAGGGCAGCGGTTCAATAACCTAATGCGCACTAGGAACGCCCAAGAGTAGAGAGTGGAGGAAGAGTACAAAACACGAGGCCTTGGGGTGGGAGGAGAGGGCTCCCTGGCTAAGCGACCTGGCTCTCCGGGCATGACAACGCGAGTGTGAATCTCTGGCACCTGTGAAAAGCCAGACATGGTTACACATGCCTGTGACCCCAGCATTCAGGGGTGGAGACAGGTGGATCCCATGAGCTCACTGACCCTTAGGAGACCACTGAGCTTCTGGTGCAGTGAGAGATTCAAAATGAAAAGGCAGAGAGAGAGAGAGTGATGGAGGAAGACATTCCTGAAGTCCTTCTGCCATCCAAGGGCATGTGCATGAGCTCAGGAACCCACAGGCTCATGTGCACGCAACACACACACACACACATACACACACACACACGAACACAAAGTTCCCTTCAAACATGCGTGGTCACAGAGCCCTGTTGATTCATGAAGCATCTCTGACTTGCTGACTGGGAAACAACAGGAGGGACTGCGCTCTGCTCGGCTCGGCTCTGCTCTGCGGTTTTCAGTATTTGACTTAATTTCAGGTTGGGGGTCTTGAGCAACACCGGAAACAAATCTAAAGATAAGGCCTGTCAGGACAGTGTCAGGGGAGCATGCGCACCTCGAGTGGCCTTCAAGAGGCCTTCGAGACAACAGAGGAATGCCCTCACCATGAGGATGAGGAAACGGAGGCTTAAAAAGAAAGGCACATGGCAGGCTGCTGGTAGCCCTGAGCCCAGACTATCTCCCCAGAACAGTGCCCCCAAACAATGCTGGTGCTATCAGCATTGGAAGGGGGGAACAGCATTCCCTCTCAGAAACCTACAAAACAATTCACCAAATGCTGTTGCTTAAAATCCACGCCATGCTGGACACTGGTAGCCCACACCTTTAGTCCCAGCACTTGGGAGACAGAGGCAGGCAGATCTCTGTGAGTTCAAGGCCAGACTGGTCTATATAGTGAGTTCCAGGACAGGCAGGGCTACACAGAGAAACCTTGTCTCAAACCAAAAAACAAACAAACAAACAAAAAATCATGCCATCAGTGTTAATCCTTGAACAGTTACACACTACTGAAACCTCATTAACTGCTCATATTCCTACCAAGGCAATAATACCCTTCAAGCCAGGTACACGCCTGTGATCCCAGCACTCAGGGAGGCAGAGGCAGGTGGATCTCTGTGAGTTTGAGACCAGCCTGGTCTACAAGGCAAGTCCAGGACAGCCAAGGGAGAAACCCTGTCTCAAAAAAAAAAAAGCAACAAATAAGTAAATAAACAAATAAACCCCTTCAAAGTATCAGCTTATGTGCACCCTAAACTGTGAGCCAAAATGAATCTTTCCTCTCTTAAGTCATTTCTGCCAGATATTCCGCAGAGTCAAAAAAGCAGCTAGTCCACATGTACACCATACATGTGTGAAGACATGCATATACCAAATCTGCATTCCTACAGGCATGCACACATGTGCATATGTATTTGCATTCACACATGTACATATGCACAGCCATAGGCACAGGCATAGACATGAACACCCATGTATGTGTGCATTCACACACACACACACACTCATGTACCCTCACACAAATGTGCACATTTATATACCTTAGGTGGTCCTGGGTTGTTCCAAGTTCACAGTTAAAACTAAGCCTCATAATGCCAGACATGTCCTTACGTCTCTATTAAACGCCAGAAAAGGGGCTGAGGAAGAAGGCCTGGCTGGTAAAATGCTACCAATCAACCATGAAGACCTGAGTTCTGTCTCCAGCACCGGCACAAAAATGCTGGGCACACCTGTAACCTTGGCACCATGGGAGAAGAGGCAGGTAGATCTCCGAGACTTGCTGGCCAGCCAGTCCTGCCTGATCAGTGAGGTCCAACGAGAGAGAGGCCCTGCCTCAAAAAAAAAAATAAGTGGAGATCAACAAAGAAAGACATAGCCAATGCTGACCTCAGCCTCCACAGGCATCCAAACACACACACAAGAGATGAAGATTTGAGTCCCCAGGACAAAGGTGAGAAAGCCGTCGCGTGGTGTCACAGTATTCTTCCGCAGGCTAGTCAGGTGACTGAACCCGTCAAAACTTGTCAACATGCAGTTCACAATGCTGTATCAAAATTATACCTCAAAATTTTTCATTTTTCAAGAAAAGCAATCACAGAAGAAAAATTACCTCAAGAGAAAAAAAAAAGTTGGATTGACAGTAACTCCTCGACAGAAACAGTATAAGCCAGAAGACAGCATAATGATATATTCAAAGTTCTGAGAGAAAATAACTGCCAGCTTAGATTTCTGTTAAGCAAGAGAAATACCCTTCCAGGGTAAAAATGAAATGAACACATCTTCAGACAAACAAAAACTGATGCAATTTACCTGCAGCACACACTAGTTAAACAGAACGGGGGAGGAGGAGTACAGTAGAGTAAAGCCAGATGGAGGAGTGTGGAGGCGAAGAGAGAGAGACAGTGGAGGAAAGGATATACAGTAGTCACGTGAAGACAATATTTTTGGCAGCATCTTGTAGCTTTATTTCACATCTGTCTTTCTTATGCGTGTATGTGTGCCTATGTGTGTACACGTGAGCACGGTGTCTACCGAGGCCAAAAAAGGGAGTCAGATGATCCCCTGGGACTAGAGTTACAGGCAGTTGTGAGTCACCAAGTGGGTGCTGGGAATTGAACCCAGGTCCTTTGCAAGAGCAGCCAGTGTTCTAACCACTAAGCTACCTCTCCAGCCCCAATGCTGCTGATTTCCACCAGTTTCTTTTTGGCTGCTATTAACATGGAAGACATGTTTAAAAAAAAAAAAAAACAAAAAACAAAAAACTATATACACATACACATGTACAGGCACACACACTCACACTAATGTACCAGGGAAACATCAGCAGCAAAGTGTTTTTCCCCATCTGTTCCATTCCCCAATGTCAACATGCCCTTGCAAGGCTTTCAAGGTCACAGGGAGCAAAATAAATAAAAATGCTTCGTGGATTTAAAAAGTACAGTGTCCTTGGTGATGTTGACATAAGCCTTTAATGCCAGCCCTCAGGAGGCAGAGGCAGCTTGATCTCTTGAGTTCAATGCCAGCCTGTTCTACAGAGTAAGTTCCTTGACAGCCAAGGCTACACAGAGAAACCCCGTCTTGAAAACCAAAAAAGAAAAGTACAGTGTCTTTTGGATAAGGAGGTGTTTTTCCACGTGAGGCCTAACTCCATCTTCCCATCTTCCGAAGCAAGGAGAATTGGGAATTAATAAAGGATAACCTTTCTTTCATCCATGGACACCCCAAGTAGGCACAGCACTCCCCAGCCACAGTAAAGGCAAGCTGAACAAATTACCCCAGAGGCTGGGAAATCCACCTTCATTCTGCCTGCCCTTCCCAACCTCGCTGAGTTTCACAGTAAACATCTTAGTTTACTAAGCCACCAGAGAAAACAAATAAAGTCTACCATTGTTAACAAATTTTTAAGAGGAAAAAACATTTTTTTCTTGTGGTTTCAATGGGTTACTTAACTCTGGTGGCAGCTGCTGACAATTTTTTTTTTTTTTTAATGTAAGCACTGCTAGCTGTAAGTCCTCTTTGGTTATTACCGTTTAATTACAATGCTTCCATTTGAGCTGAAGGTAAACCCACTTTCCATCTGTAAACTATCAGACAAGAACACAGACCAAAAGCCAACACCATCACGATGAGCGCCCCATGCTCCCTAATGTGTGCTGAAGTTGCTTCTCCCAGACCTAAGAGCCCGTGGGGGGGATGGGCAAGTGTGCTGGCTAGTTTTATATTTATGTTCTAGCATAAACTTGCTAGACTCATCTGAGAGGAGGGAGCCCCAGTTGAGAAAATGCCTCCCTAAGATCTGACTGCAGGCAAGCCTCAGGAGCATTTTCTTAATTAGTGATCGATGGGGAAGGGCCCAGCCCACTGTGGGCGGGGCCATCCCTGGTCTGGCGGTCTCAGGTTCTATAAGAAAGCAAGCTGAGCAAGCCATAGGGAGCAAGCCAGTACGCAGCACTCTTCCATGGTTTCTGTATCAGCTCCTGCCTCCAAGTTCCCACCTGCCTTGGCTTCCTTCGGCAGACTGTGATTCGGGGCATGTAAGCCAAATGAACCCTATCCCCTCCAAGGTGCTTTGGTGATGCTGTTTCATCACAGGGAAGACATCATGTAGTCCTAGAGTGAGCAGGTCAGAATCAAGTCCTTAAGAGGATCATTGACCCACCCAGTAGCAGCAACAGGAGACGGAGATGCCACCACCCCTGGACCTGTGATGTGCCCCAGACTCTCACTCAAGTTCTCGTTCCCTTGTGGGAAAGAATCTCAGGACCAATCAGAAGGAAGAACCGGAATTTATGGAGATGAGATTTTGATGTAGAATTAAATATGAGGGAAGGGGGGACACAGCAAACGCACAGGGCACACCCAAGACACGGGAGCAGCATTCTCAACAGACAGTATGCTCAGTTTGGTTGTGTGTTTTGTGAGACAAGGCCTCAGGCTGGCCTCAAAGTCAGTATGTAGCCAAGGATGACCTTGAACTTCTGATCCACCTGCCTGGCACCTCCTGAGTCCCGGGATCACGGGTGTGTACTGCCTGGATGCTGGGGCTCAAAGTAGGTGCTATGTACACAACGAGCAAGCATTCTGCCAACTGATCCACAGCCCAAGCCCCATAACTGTCTTAATGTGTACTGTTTGGTGGCTTCTAAAGTTGAAAGTTCAAAAGGTTCCTAAAGGACTCTTATTTTATTTTGTTTTGTTTTTGTTGTTGTTATTGTTGTTTCCTTTCGTTTTGGAAATGAGAACCCAGCCTGATGCCATCACAGGCTGCTGAGATGGCAAGGGCTCCTGCGGGAGGAAACTTGCCCATACTGTTTGGGTCTGAGCAAAGTTACCCAAGCATTTGTGGGATTCTCAGAAGCTTGCAGACTCACAGCCAGGAAAGAAAGAGTGTTCCCTATGCAGGGACCTTAAGCCTCAAGCTCCCCGCCACACTAACACTTCCATTTCAAATAACTCTGTGTAATAAGAATATTGTCCCCTCAGGGCAGATATCATCCCCTCTCACAGCAAATTTTATTAGCTGTACTAAGAATTTCCAGCATCCACCAAACTCCAGAGTGAGGGGCTCGCCTCTCTTTCTGTGTCTCCCTGATTCTTCATCTCTCTGGCCTGCCTCAGCCCCCACTGAGGTTCCCAGGAATGGATATCTCATAATCCTCCGTCCCCTTTGCCAAAGAGCATCCACAGTCAGAGGAAGCCTTAGAAATATTTCACTCCCAGACCCGGACCTTGCCACTCCAGCCTGCTCCCCAGGACTCAAACAATGGACGGCGCCTCCTCATGCACCAGGTGTGTGGTGGCACTACCACTCTGTGAAATTAAAGGACCAGCCAACCGAACCCTGGCACCGCCCCTTGAGACAGGGAGAGCTGTGTTGCTCTCAGCATGTTCAAGAATGAAGGTCGCCAGGCCTTGAGGTACTGAATGGCATCATCATCCTGGCACAGTGAGAACACAAAGACAGAAGGAGGATGAAGAAAGCGGGAACCACGTCCACCACTTAGCCGACTCTCTCACAACCGAGAGTTGCTGACTAAAGGCTAGGGGTCCACTCTGACACCAGATCTGCTTCGTTTGGCCACTCGGCATTCATCATGACTAACATTCAAGCTGAGGATATGGCTAAATTCATAAAGTGCTTGCCTGCCGTACAGAAGGCCTTGCTTGGGTTCCTTCCCCAGCACCCCACAAATTGGGCGTGGTGGCACACACTTATAATCCCCGCACTTGGGAAGTAGAGGTAGTAGGGTCAGAAGTTCAAAGTTATAGAGAGAGTTCAAGACCAACCCAAAGCATACAAAACTCATCTAAACTTTAAATATTTATTTATTTATTTATCTATCTATTTATTTAAAGGTAAGAGAGTAATTTTTAAAAACAGGCATTTCTATCCATAAAACAAACCTCCAATCACCTCCATTCACAGGACAGATGATGTTTAAGATGTGGCTAAGAGAAACCACCTCCATGGGCTTAGCCTGAATTTTCTCTCATTCTGCCCCCTCCCTGTGACACAGATAAGAAACTGAGGCACAGAGGCCAAATCACAGGTCTAGAGTCACAAGGTTAAATAAATGACAGGTGTTATGATAAGCCCAGATGGGACCACAAAAACCATAATTTTAAACAACAGAAGTCTCTAGAAAATTCCAGAAAAGTCACAAAATTTCTCCAGTTCATGGGTAATGTTTAAATCCACAGTACTGTAGACTCTGGATGGCTCAAAACCCAATCTCCCCCACTGGCTTTCAGTTTCCAAGGCCACCCTCCCACCCCGCATTTCCCACCCCTATCTTTCAGAGGCTGGAGGTAGCAAGGAATAAGCATGTGGCAGTTTCCTCTGAGCTTCTTTTTTTTCTCTTCAGTAAGTCCCAGCCTGGCTACCCCATAAAGCATGTGCTTTATTTACTGTCATGGAGAAACAGACTAGACCTGATATCCCACTGAAGCGTCCAATTCTATTTGCCTAATGGCATGGGTTTGAAAAAAAAAAAAAAAAAAAAGCATGCATATATATATGCATGCTTTGGGTGAAAATTGTCTTTTTAAAACTCCTGCATTTAAGCAGCTTTCTTTGTAATAGCCAGAATCTGGAAACAACCCAGACGTCCCTAAACTGAAGAACTGGATACAGAAACTGTGGCACATTTACACAATAGAATACTACTAAACTATTAAAAACAAGGAAATTATGATATTTGCAGGCAAATGGATGGAACTAGAAAAGATCATCCTGAGTGAGGTAACCCAGTACCAGAAAGACATGCATGGTATATACTCACTTATAAGCAAATACTAGCCATATAATACAGGATAACCATACTACAATCTACAGACCTAAAGAAGCTAAACAACAAGGAGAACCCTAGGGAGGATGCTTAATTCTCATTCAGAAGGGCAAACATTTTATAGACACCAGAAGCGGCAGAAGAGAAAGAGCAGAATGGGAGCCTACTATAGAGAATCCCCTGAAAGGCTCCACCTAACAGGGGATTGAAGCAGATGCAGAGATACAAAACTTTGGGCAGAGGGCAGGGAGTCTTATGGAAAAAGGGGAAGGGGATAGAAGGAGCCAGAGGGGACAGGAGTTCCACAAAGAGACCAACAAAGCCAAAATATCTGAGCCCAGGGGGTCCTGCAGAGACTGATGCACCAACCAATGACCATGCATGGAGAGGACCTAGAAAACCTGCTCAGATGTAGCCCATAGGCAGCTCAGTCTCCATGTGGGTCCCCAAGTAAGGGGAGCAAGAGTTATTTCTGACCTGAACTGGTTGCCTGCTCTTTGATCACTTACCAGACCACAGCAGAAGAGGATCCAGGCAGTTCTGAAGAGACTTCATAGGCTAGGGTCAGACAGTAGGAGAGGAGGACTCCCCATTTCAGTGGACTAGGAGAGGGAGATAGAAGATTAAGGGGGAGGGAGAGTGGGACTGGGAGAAGATGAGGGAGGGGGGCTAAAATGGGGATATAGTGGTTAAATTGTTTTTTAAATTTTTTAATTAAAAAAAAAACAACATTCCTGCATTTGGATTGAAGTCCTTGGGGAGTTGGGGGGGGGGTATCAATCTACCAAAAAATGAAATTCCCTGGAACTTGCTATGTAGACCAGGCTGGCCTTGAACTCACAGAGATTCACCTTCCTCTGCCGCTGAAGGGCTGGAGTTAAAGATGTGGGCTCCCATGCTCCCACCAGCCTCATTTGATTTCCATCAGGTGCAAGAGACAGAATTCCCATTTAAGGATCTGTTAGAGCTAATCCTTCCAGGTTACTCTGGAAGCTTTGGTGGCCCCAGCCTAGTGCCCTGAGGTACCAGCCTTTCCACTACCTCTCTCCAATTGTAGACAAAGGGGCTGTGGTTAGCTTCTTCCATTGTTTTTCTAAATGGAAACCTTTTATTTGCTTATCAATCAAGGGGACAGGCTCCATTGTTGCAAAGAGAAGCACTTTCCCATCTCTCTGGAAACCATCTCTCTCCCTGCCCACCTTCCCGCCCCCTTTGGATACAGACGTGGATACTAATGATGTTAATTTCAGAGCCGTTCACAGGACATTCATTCTGTGCCAGACAATGTTGCAAATGCCTTTCATAGAGAAGAAAAAGTCATTTATTGGATCTCGCAAATTTTCCCCCTGCCTTGAAGTTGAAGAAACTGATAGAAAAAATAACCTTCGCTGAGTGAGGTAACTAGAAATACAGTGCTCTTGGAACGAGGGGGTAGCTAATGCCCAGCCTAGATTCCTTTGTTTGTTTGGTTTTGTTTGCTTGTTTGTTTGTTTATTTTGGAAGGTGGGGACTGTAGGGAGCAGAGGGCACAATGACAAGCCAGAGCCTGGGCTTTATCTGAACGGGACATCAGAATCTGCTCCGGCAGTTAAATCCAAGCTTTGCCCGACCCAAAACTGCCAGTTTCAAGTTCTTCCAGAACCCCCTGAAGTTATGCTTCCTGTCAAGTTTGTTTTTTAAAACTTCCTGTGTGGGTTCGGGTGGGCAGAGATGTGCAATGGCCCTC
The DNA here is from genome assembly GCA_010120015.1 of Rhombomys opimus. Classification (NCBI taxonomy): domain Eukaryota; kingdom Metazoa; phylum Chordata; class Mammalia; order Rodentia; family Muridae; genus Rhombomys; species Rhombomys opimus. The sequence continues at coordinate 2,458,476 of REGO01000301.1, forward strand.
GTGTGGACAGAGGTCAAAGAAAAAGTTGGGATGTTAGTCCTCACCTTGTTTGAGACAGGGTCTCTCTCGTTGGCTGCTGTGAACGGCAGGGTCTCCGTAGAGTGGTGAGATTGTGAACAGGGATTCTATATCCAAAGTCATGGGAGTTCTGGGAATCCAAATTCAGTTCCTCTGCTCTGTGACAAGCACTTTACCCACTGAACCATCTCCCCAGCCCAAGTCTGAACTTGAAGAAAAAAATTAAAATTAAAAAAAAAATACCTCAGGTGGTAGTCTCTGGACTGCTGAGTTGGCCGTGGGCATTGGCCATCGTCCCCACTGTCACCGTGGGGTGACTTCCCTTCAAACAGGACCAACAGTGGGATGCACTTGACAACAAACACTCCAGCAGCCATGGAAACCCACTCTTGTAATCCCAGCACTCAGGACACTGAGGCTGGGGGGTCGCCATAAATTCAAGGGCAGTCTGGGCTATAGGTGAGTCCTATG
>REGO01000302.1:7007-19662 GCA_010120015.1 Rhombomys opimus
TACACTGAAGGGAAAAGAGATAAGGGAACCAAAAAATCTTGTTCTCATGCAATTTAGATGAAAGCGAAGGATGTACTCACGGTCACCATAGCAACGTAAGGGGCCAATTCTCCAAACGGCTTCAGAGTTTGATCTGTTGATATCAGTGATAATTATCTGAGTTACAGGCAAGTGATCTTTGAAGGAAAGAACACCGGTATCATTTGTCCTGCAAAACATAAATTTAAGTGGGGGGAGTCGGGGAAGAAGGATAAAATGTAGATTATCTATGGATTCTGCATCAAGATCTCTCTTTTGCAAAGGGACTTGGATTGAATGCAAACTGACTACAGTTGGAAGAAGCATAACAGAAAGTCTTTCATTACAGGGCTTGTGAGCATAGTTGGACTACCAATTAAGAACCCATAGCCTTCTTCCAATCACGACTGGATTTTATATCTTCCCTAATGTGCTTGCAGGAGCACAGGTAGTTTAGAAAAATCATAGTGCTGATTGGCCAAGAGAACCTAAATGCTCACTGCAGTGGGCTGTCTCTGACCTAGACTCTGTTGCTTCCCTCTAGATCCCATTTCTCTTATAGGGTTCCTGAAGTGAAAGAGGAGTCACTTAGTTCTGATGCTACTTGATGTACCAGGGTGGGTTAATATTCCCAGAGTGTGGGGGGGAGTGAGAATGGGGGAAGTGGGTGGGATGGTGGGACTGGAAGGATTGGAGGGAGTACGGTTATGATGGGGATGTAAAGTGAAAAATAAATAATGAAAAAAGAAATATAAACTGAAATACAAACAAAACCCATCACTTGACTTTGCTATAAAAGAAAATCTTCTATCTGAGGAACTAACTTGAAAACAAACATCACAAATCTGCCTTGGTAATCATTCACAGGAACTGGCTGAACCACCTGCCAACAGGTTTTAATCAGTTTTGGATGTTCCCTATCACCTTTTAAGTTTTGCTAAAATCTGTATAGTTCTTTGATTGCTTTTTTCTTTGTTCTTTAGAAAGCTCTTCCTGGTTAATGACTCTGATTTTGTTCTTGTTAATTATGAAAATAAGGAATTACTAGTTTTCTTTTAATAGGAAAAAAAATTTAGAGAAAGCCAACATTCCCTCCTCTTTTAAAACTGTCTTTTTGAATCAAGGGGAAGATGGTATCACATGGTAGAGCATAAAATTGGAAGTAAAAACCTGGCACTGTGGAACTATGACAATACTTCAGTCAGCCCAATATATTTGGTGTGTGACCCTGGATACCTGTTTCTGGATTTTCTGAACCTCCACGAAACACTTGCTCTAGTGGAACTCACTTTTACTCATAGGCCTGGGTAAGGTGGAGACAGGATCTCTGGAGCCTACTGACCAGCCAACCTCACTGAATTGGCGAGATGTAAGCCAATGAGAAGCCCTGTCTCAAAAACTAAGACAATACCCAAGGAGTAAGAACAACAGCTGACTTCTGGCTTCCACATGTACACTCATACATGTTCACATGCACTAGCACACACAAATAAAAATGTGCATATACATAATACATGCACACACCAGGAAGACCTAGAAAAAGGTGCTTAGGTGGTGTATGTTATTTATTCCAGTACACAGTATTCATGTATGACTTTTCTGAAAGATAAATATTGTTTTAAAAATAACAATACAATTTTAATTAAAATAAATGAATTGTCACTGACTATGTAAATGCTTTCACACAGAAATGCTCTAAAGACAGGTGTAATATTTGCACACACAATATTTCTATGTGGTATGTGTGTACTATTATGTCCATTTACTAATGTTGACACTTACTCAGAGGCACTGAGGAGTTTCCTAGGATCACAGGATGTAAAGGGCAGAAAAAAAGTCACCATGGTTTTGCCTCACTCGTATGGGTGTCATATGTTTGAGGACACACTTTAGAGCTAACAGTTCCTAGCTGTGTAGTGTGGGTGAGTAATGTCCTTTCAGAGACATCTGGTGTGTTACATGCACATTTGAATAGCGAATTGCAGAGGATTAAGTGGAATTTGCAGCTGCTGCACAGTGTCTGGTCCTTGTTAAATGCCCAAATCTAGTCTCTCTGACACTTACTTTAGTTTCTTTTTTGTCCCTGAACTACTCAGTGGCCTCAGGCAAGACAATTTATTTCATAGGCATCCAGCCATGATCCTGGATTGGAGAGTTCTTGCTACAAAGCTCATGGGGAAAATTAAATTTTAAGATTTAGAATTGAGCTTATGAGTTTTGGAGAAAGGCATTTAATAATTTATAATTTAGGTTATAAATAAGTCAAGTATCCACTGGAACGCTTTCCCTACAGTCCTATTCAGAAATGCAAAGAAATACATACTATAATATCTGTAATTTGAAGGCTTGTGTTTAGAAACCATTAAAATGATAAGGATCCATATCAGCTAAAAAGCACACCTCTTCATGTTGCACACAGAGAAAGAGTAAATTTGCTTTTTTGTTCCAATTTATTCACCGGTAGAGATTGTAAAACAGAGCTCAAACACCTACAGTAAAGACCAAACCCAGACTACCCCTAAAGGAACCATGAGATGTTGTGTTATTTTACTTTTCTCCATTTTTATTGAAATATCTGTGTTCTGAATTCTGTCAATTAATGCTGACTTGTGTTTCCCTTGGGCACCATGACATCTTGTCTACATCTACTTGTATCAGGAGATTGTATCAACAGAAACAATTAGAATAATAGCAGATTTGCATATATAGAAAAGCATACTAAGTATAAAAAAGCTCTTCCAAATGAAGTAGGAAAAGTTATATTTGTTCTGATGAACATATAAAAATCATTTCTGATTTTTATATGGAAACTTTGAATAATTTAAATAATCCAGGAATCCTTCCCAGGGAATGTTTTCCATGGTGAACTGAATCTTCTTCATCAATCAACAGTTAAGGCAATCTCCCACCAGGGCAACCTGATGAAATCTTTAATTAAAACTCTTCACTGTAATTCTAGGTTATGGAAAGTTGATGTCTTAAACTAACAACCTCATTGCTGAATACAACTGGTTTATACCAATGAAGAAAGATGTACCTTGAATCATCTGTGTCTAAGAAAAATTGAGTCACAATAGTGTGCCATGCAATATTCGTTTGTGCTCTGACTGACACAGATGGTATCCACACAAGCACTTACTTCTGGTACTGCTACACATTTTGTTTTCATATATAATCTTCGTTAAGCAAATGGTACTTCTAAAACTGTTTTTCTCAGGGTAAGGATGTGAAATCAAATGATTTCATGAGAATGGATTCCCAAGTATTAACACATTAGTGTGGGAACATGTTTGCTGATACTCACTAGCAGAGAACAGTTCCTTTAGGCTGGAAGCTGGCACATCACCATGTGGATACCATCTTCTCTAGACATGGCGGCTCTCATGGCAACATCCTGGACCCTGGAGCTGTCCTTGATAGCTCTTTAGCTGACCATCCCCATTCTATTCACACAGTTTTTTTTTTTTTCAACACACAACACAATTCGATAGATTGGGTTTCAGTTTGCTAATTTGCAATCATTTCCAGAATGACTCCTTAAGATTACATCTCGGTCACCTTGGCAGATGCTATGGGAGCCCACAGCCTCCTCAGTTATGTACTCACAGCATTTTTGTTTTATTCACACACAGCAGGTCCATCCATTGCATGGTAAATTTACCAGAAGCCCAATGTTGGGGTAGTTCAGAAATATCGCTTTACTCCATGAAGAATTTAATAGTTGAAGAAAATTTTATTTCACTGGCACAGTATGTCTTTCTTAGTGTTTCTCCTTTTATTGCACATATATATTTATTTATAGTTTTCATAAACATAAATTTAATATATAAACAATGTTGCCTCTTATAATTGATTTAGGAGTTTGTAATATTACAGAAAATGATAATATAAATAACCACATACTTTTTCAAAACTGACTACATACCACATTCGATACATGTAATGATTATTTACTAACTCAGGTAGCAAGCCCCAGAGACAGCTACTTCACCTTTCTACATTTAAAAAAAAAATAATAAAATCAGGACCTGAAGCCCCAAGAGGCTGAATGATTTAGATTCCTTAGTTAACAAATGATAAATATCCTGTTCCATAATAAATATTTAGTTAAGGATATATTACAGTTAGCATTTTAACTATGACAGTGCTACCATTAATAAAAAGGAACAACTGTATGTGCATGCACTTGGCATTATCATGTCACAATATCAGTGCTATCAGCATGTAAATGAGAAAGATTAGCTCTTATCCTTGTACATAATGAGAATCCTGCACTTTAAAAACACAGTCATTGGAATTGTCTGAAGTCAGTTATGTGTTTTCTCATGGCCTGTGGAAGCACAAGAAAAATGAGATGCCATCAGGAAAGAATGGAGGAGTAGACTGTTACATCAGATCTTTCCTGCTCCCCACCTAATCAAGGACCCCAGGAAATCCTCAGCAAGAAGAGGCTGCCAAAAATCTCTCTCCATAAAGCTTCATGCTGAGAGATTTTTGAGAAGCACTGATTACCTATCTTACCTTCACTGCATGAATTACCTCTCTTGCACCTGTGGTAAAGGTCTATTTTGGATCATGGTTCAAGAGTCCTGTTCATTATGGTGTCAGGGGTTTGTGGCAACTGGTCACAGTGCAGTCGGGATGCAAATCAGTGAATGATGGTGCTCATCTTTCTTTTCCCATTTTACTCCAACTGGAACTCCAGGACATGGAATGGTATTTGCTTCTCAGTGGACTTAATCATGTTTATCTCCTCAGTGATTCCACATCCTCTCAAGATAACCATCCATGTTAATCATCACTATACCCATGCTATTTTCTCAAAGATTAGATGATTCTCTACATGCCAGAGCAGCCCACTTTGTGTTGGCTCTGTTGGAATCTGCATAATGACCAGTGTCCTTTCAGCGATTTTTCTCAATCTGTTACAGACTATTCAATAACAGTTCAAATATAGGATTCTGGTCAATATAATAATATGTAAAGCAGTAAAAAAGTATGTCAGAACTCAAGGTTTTTGCTACTGTTAATAGCAAAAAATCAGTCACAAGTCAAATTCTCTCATCATGGAAGTTTGAAAATAAATGGTGATAAAGCAGAATATGAGGGACTATGTACCTATTAGAGCCAGAAGAATGTCTTAACTAGAATGTTGGATTAGTGTAGACTGAGCCTATGGGCTACATCTGAGCTGGAGAAAAGGGAGGGAGGGTGGGACTAGGAGGAAATGAGAGAGGGGGCCACAGCCAGGATACAAATTTAATAAATTATAATAAATGATAATAATAAAAAATAAAATAAATAAACAAACAAACTTTAAAAAAAAAAAGATCTTCAAGAGGTATCACCATCCCTGAGCTCAAGCTGTACTATAGAGCAACAGTTATAAAAATTGCATGGTAGTGGAATAGAAACAGAATGGTGGGTCGATGGAATTAATGGAAGACCTAGAAATAAACTCATATACCTACAGACACTTCATCTTTCATCACTTCATCACTTCATTTGGAGAAAGGGGAATACTCCTCTATTGCTGTTGGGAGGGCAAACTTGTTCAATCACTTTGGAAATCAGTCTGGTGCTTTCTAAGACAACTGGGAATAGTGCTACCTCAAGACCTAGCTATACCACTTCTGAGCATATATCTGAAAGATGCTCCACACTATAACAAAGACATTTGCTTGGTTTTGTTCATAGCAGTTTTATTCATAATAGCCAGAAAGGGGAAACAACCTAGATGTGCCTCAACCAAAGAATAGATACAGAAATTGTGGTACATTTACACAATGGAGTACTACTCAGTTATTAAAAACAAGAGCATCAAAAATTTCAGGCAAATGGACAGAATTAGAAAAGATCATCTTGAGTGAGGTAATCCAGAACCATAAAGACACACATGGCATATACTCGCTTATAAGTAGATATTAGTTCTATAATAAAGGATAACCATACTATAGTTCACAGACCTAAAGAAGCTAAATAAAAAAGATGTGTCTAGGGAGCATGCTTAATTCTCATTCAGAAGGGTAAATAGACACCAGAAGTTGTTGAACAGAGGGAACATGATGGGACCCTACCATTAATGTCCTCTGAAAGACTACCCAGCAGGGGATCAAAGATCAATGAAGATGCTGATACTCATAGCCAAACATTGGACAAAGTCCAGGGAGTCATAGGAAAGAGTAGGGGATCAGCAGGACCCAGAGTGTAGAGAAGCTCCATAACAAGACCAACAGAGCCAATAAATCTGGGCCCTTGGAGGCCTGTAGAGACCGATGCACCAACCAACGACCATTTTTTGGAGAAGATCTAGACCCTCTGTTCAAATGTTGCCAATAGACAGCTCAGTCTCCATGTGGGTTCCCTAATAAGAGAAGCAGGGGCTATCTCTGACATGAGCTCTCTTGCCAGCTCTTTGATCCCCTCTTCTGTGGCATTATAGGGAAGTCCCATTAGAGGGAAGTGATAAAAAAGATTCCATCTTACACCTGTCAGAATGGCCAAGATCATAAAATCAAGTGAGAGCAAGCACATGCTGGTGAGGATGTGGAGAAAGAGGAACACTCCTCCATTGCTAGTGAGAATGTAAACTTGTACAATTATTTTGGAAATCAATCTTGTGCTTTCTCAGAAAATTGGGAATAGCCATACCTCAAGTTCCAGCTTTACCACTCCTGGGCATACCCTGAAAGATGCTCCACCATATAACAAGGACATTTACTCCACCAAGTTTATATCAGCCTATTTGTAATAGCCCAAAACTGGAACCTTGATGTCCTTCAACCAAAGAATCAATAAAGAAACTGTGGTACATTTACACAATGGAATGCTACTCGGCCATTAAAAACAAGAAAGTCATGAATTTGCAGGGAAATGGATGGAACTAGAAAAGACCACCTTGAGTGAGGTAACACAGATCCGGAAAAACACACATGCTATATGTTCACTTATAAGCAAATTTTAGTCATATAATACATGATAAATTCTACAATTCACAGGCCCCAAGGAGATAAGTCTGATGTACAGCTTAGGCTTTATATCAGCCCACAAGTTTGAGTAGTATGGGATATCTCTGACATGGAATTTGTTGCCTGGTTTTTGGTCGCGATATTTTACAACAGCAATAGAGAGCAAATTAAGGTGCTGAACACAACCTGTATCTAAAAGTGGTATCCCTAGGAGAAATTGTTTATTCCAGAGAGTTGGTCATATGTATACTTCTTACATGCACATAAAGAAATATAAAGAGTTAAAAATATGTATTAATCTTTGCAGTGCTAAAAGGCCTGGCAGGTGCTAGAGAAATGGCTCCATAAATCAACTAATTGCATGAGATCCCGAGTTTGATAGCCAAACCCAGGTAAAAAACAATAAATGTAGGATGATGGTAGATGATTATTATCCCCCTGTTCTATGAAAGCAGTGACAAGTGGTTCCCCAATGATTACTGGTGGGCTAGCTTGGGTAGATCAGTGAGCCTCAGGACAAAGCAAGATGCACCTCACGAGGAAGGGCACCTGCTGCTGACCTCAGTCTTACCCACACTCAAGCATTCATGCGCATGTGCATCTGCATATGTACAAGTGTGCTGGAACAGCAGGAAGTGGAGAAAAGGTACTTTGGAGAATCAGTGTGATCATAGTGTAGGTGAGGAAGTTCTGCGCCTGTGAACCTACAACTAATGTCTAACACCAGAACAAGTGAGTGACTCAAACTCACAAGTGAATCTGAGTGTGTGAGATCAGAAGGATTTAGTGTGCCTCCCTCTCTGTTGTAACAAAACCACCTAAAATATACACACAACTCTCCTAAGACTGAAGATGATCTCTTCTCTTGATTGATAACATAATCTAGTGTCTAGACTGGGTTATTTGAAGTGGGAAAAGCCCACTTTAAATGTGGGCAGTACCATTTTCTGGCTTAAGGCCCCAAACTGATGAAAACGGAGACAGCGACCTCAGCATCAGTATTTACCTTTCTGCTTCCTAACTGTGGATGCAATATAAGCAGCTGTCTCAGCCCAGAGGCTGAAAACTGCTATTTTGGGTGGTCTCTCACCTGAAACTTTCCCAATGAGCTCCAAGGACCCACCTGCCTCAATCTTATCAGTGTTTGGAAACAAGACCCTGCCTCCTTTCCTGGCTGCTTAAAGAACTTATGTAGATGTTAGGGATTTCGTTCAGGTTTTCATTCTTGTGTGGCAGATCCTTTACTGACTGAACCATAGCTTGCTGACCTAAAATAAGGTTTTTGACTAGAACTTAAGTTTCAGTAACTATTTGAACAGAAAAAGAAATTACTCTGCCGAAAAGAACTTGTAGCTGGTCTGCGAGCAGCTTGATAGGCATTCTCTGATATAATTGAGAAGCATTTTATGAAGAGAGAGAGAAATACTGCAGAAGCTTAAAAATAGCAAGCTGCTTGAAATTCAGCCTTGAAAGGTGAGTGGACACACTGCATACACATTTTCAAAACTGACACAGTGAAAACGAAAAAGCTTGTCTGGAGGTAGACCTGATAGACAAGAGGACTTAAACATCGCTTCACAGGACAGGGCTGGTGTAGGAGAGCACTAGAGACTTGGTGTCCAATGGTCTTGACATTTCACAGGCATGCATAACACCGAAAACTATCATTTCACTCTTCTGTAACTGACATTTCTCGACCTCAAGGCACATATTGTTATGGAATATCAAGACTGTTGTATGAATTTTATTATAAGTAAGTCAAAGTTAGTCAGTAGAATAAAAATATTAATTTGGTGTTAGAGGTCACTAAACGGTGGTAAAGGCACTAAACACCAGTGAGAAAGAAAATAAACCATCCGTGTACTTACATACCATTCTTTCAAGGCCCTTCCACAATATGCGCATTTCAAAATTTAACTCAGAATCTGAATGGATAGCTTGGTAGTAAAGTGATTGTCTTAAACTTGGAGGACCTGAATTGATCCTAAGAACCCACATTAAAAGGCCAGGTGTGGTTATAAAGGCTTGTAATTCCAGCACTGGAGAGGCAGAGACAGGCAGATCAACCTAGGAAGTCACGCTTACTTGATGAGTTCTAGGCCTTGAGAGAGTCTCAATAAAAGAGAGAGAGAGAGAGAGAGAGAGAGAGAGAGAGAGAGAGTACAGAGCAGGTGTTTTCTGAGTAATAACAGTAAAAGCTAGCTTCTAGCTTCTACACACATGCATAAACAAATGCATGGGCACTCGCAAGAGAATCTACGCACACGCACACACACACACACACACACACACACACACACACACTATAGGGGTGTGGAAGGGAAAAAAACTGACTACTGAGCTACCATGGGCTTCATCTGAGCAGAGGATCTAGGTTATATCCATACATGGTCCTTGGTGGAGTATCAGTCTCAGAAAAGACCCTGTGCCCAGATATATTTGGTCCTTGTGGAGCTCCTATCCTTTCCATGTCATACAAACTCCTCCTTCTTTTATATGATTCCCTACACTCTGCCGAATGTAGCCCAATTCCCACTGAATTTGTTATCTGCATATTTCTCTCTTAGCAATTTTGTGCATCAGGTAACATTTCCTGTCACTGTAGGAAAACTGAAGTTCTTACCATTCATCTGTGTCAGCGTCACAGTTGCAAAAGTGTCGGATGTCCAGGCAGCTCTCCTCTAGGCCACATCCACACTGCTGGACTCCAGGAACAGAACCTCCCCAGTAAGGGTGCCTTTCGTTGGACCTCCCAACCCACCAGGTGAATGGGGCTCCATCTGAAAGACAAGATGTTTCAGAAGTGAGGAGTGCAAGCTGAAAGGTTATAGAGGAGCTCATGGTATGTGTGTGTGTGTGTGTGTGTGTGTGTGTGTGTGTGTGTGTGTGTGTCTTTTGTGTGATATAGACTCTTCCCTTCCCAATTCCTCTCTTTTCCATACTTTCTGGATTTTATTTTTTCTTTCCTCCTTTATCTCCTTCAGTTTTCTATATGTTTTAATGCATATACTTATGCACAAATACAGTGTGCATGTAAAAAGTTATTTTTATTTAAAGAAGACAGTTAAAGACTGATGAATGACAGCATTAAAGAATCAGAGTCATAAACTCAAATTGATAATAGATTTGACAAATCATTATTTCAAAGCAGACACTTAACCCAAGGTGCCATCTCTCCCTCCTGAAAACATAATCCTATTTGTAAAAGAACGAGGTATGATAATACTTTGTGCAGGCATGGGTTAGGTATGACTTTCCTTATATAAGAAATCCATGTGAAGTCATTGAGTGGCCTCTTTGCAAACTAGGTACATGCACGCTCAAATCATTTTACAGGGAAGATGAGGGCATGCTCCTTTATCCACTCTGTTCCTCTAGCTTTTTTTATCCATCATTAGTCCATTCACAGGACTTTTCCCATCTCACACCACAGTATATGTTCTGGTAGTCAGGGGTGGGAACACTTTTCTTTATCATTTTTTACAGATATTTCATTTATTCCTTACAGAAAAAATGCTTTAAAACTAGATTCTCATGCTCTCATTTTTATTAACAATTTGGTGAATATTTCTAGTGGTTCCCTCAAAACAGACTATGTGCTCCTGTCCACCCTGGTTTCTGCGCCTGCTCCCAACCACCCTAGGTTCCTAGGCTAAGAAACTGAGAGCCTCCTCCTTACACACAAATGCTTTAAAACTAGATTCTCCAGCTCTGAGAGCCATAATCAACATGGGAATTGTCTTGATTAGCAAGGCATAGAAGACAGCTGTGTCCTTATAACCGTGTCTTTGTCCATGAACCCATACTTCCTGAATCTTCAGCCAGAGCCCATCAGGTCCGTGATTCATGTGCATAACCCTCCACTTTACCCTGAACTGACTTAATCTTCACCAGCCTCTTCTAGAGCTCGTTCTGGCAGCAAAATATTCAACAGTATGTCATTGCCAAATTATCTTTTAAAAGCAAACAACCACTTATAATATGTAGTACAGATTCTCCCAACCTTTGGCCTCAAAGGGTTTTCAGATTTGCCTATTTTCTAATACATATGTTAACTCTTCAATCAAACTGCACAATCCCTCATTTTGGCATTTGCAGGAAAATACTTGTTTTAGTTTGTTTGGCTCCCCGCCTTTAAAATTCTCTCCTCCAGCTGTGATTGACCTCTGCATTTCCACCTTTAGGTACCTGCACTCTTAGTCCCTTGTTTGTAGAAGTTCTTCTAAATCCTTTTCTTTCTACAAACTCATCTTTGGTACTTTAAAATGAAAGCATTTCTTTTCCAATAAAAATGCAGGAAATATTGATTTCTTCCTATCTTATATTGGCTTGTTTGTGTCAATTGCACACTAGGAAGATCTTCTCTGATGAGATTTTAGTTCTCATAAATGATCCAAAGTCATTATAAGTGCAAATTTCCTTTTTACTAAAGTTCTAGTACTCTCCCAATACCAAGTCTTCACTATACGCTCTATGAATACTTTAACACCTTTGTGTATGCATTATATTGTGTATATAAACATGTGTGTCAACATGTAAACCAACATACCCATATACATAATCCAATGCACACACAGAGGTATTAGAATATTTATGCTTCTTAAGATTTTCCAATCTTTAATAATCCACATAATAAATCAATAATTGTTAAATGTTGTGCAAAAGAGTAATTGTTGTATTGCTAATCAAAAATGTCTTGTGGTTTGTCATATTTAGTGAGCCATCTCTAGTAATCTTTACCATTTATTAAGATAACAAACAATCTGATGAATTTTGTATCATGAGACTTTCAATATTGTCATACTAGCTTTTTTTTGTAAAATGTTTGTATTAATTGACATGTAACAGGCAGTGAGAATGGCTATGTAAGGCATTCATTATTTCTATCTATTAATGTACTATGCATCACTGAAAGAGTATACAATGTTAAACACTAATTAATATTCTTCATTTTAACCTACTATGGTCTTTATATTTTCACTTTGGCAATCAATTAACGTGCATCTTAATTTCTTTTAGATTCTACAATGGAATAGAATGGGCTGTAGAACATGGAAATTTAAGTTGCATAGTTCTCCATAGCCATAACAAAGAAGAGTAATGCAACTTCCCACTACAGTCTGTCACAGTTTTCTCTTTGGTCTATCGTCATATACTCCTAGGCTGATCCGGAAGCAGCAGCAGAGTGTACAGCCCCATCCTGCACTACCTACAGCTTCGAAAGGGGAATTCCTTTCAGAGCTTGCAGCAAAACAAACCCTCTGACCCTTTTCTTATCATGCAGTGAAAGGTATATTATATCTCTAGGAACTGGAAAGAGCTGTATGGTTATAAACACTCGCTTCTCTTGAAGAAAATTCAAGTCTGGACCCCAGCACCTATAACTCCAACTTTAGGGGATCTGATGTCATCTTCTGCTCTTCCTGGGCATGCATATACACATGTACACAGAGAGAGAGAGACAGACAGACAGACTGACAGACTGACAGATTGACAGATTGACAGACAGGGAAAGATATGGGGAGAGGAGGAGGAAAGGATGGAGAGGGGGAAGAGAGACAGAGAGAAAGGAAATAAATCACCACCAATAAAACACCTTCTAATCACACCCAGTAAAGTAACAGAGACACAACATCGTGTAGTTGTAATTAAGCTCATTCTCAAGTCTC
>REGO01000302.1:35613-53011 GCA_010120015.1 Rhombomys opimus
TAAGGGAGGGGGCTACAGTGGGAATACAACGTAAATAAATAGTAAAAACAAACAGAACAGGGGATGGGAAATGGCTGACATTACAATATTTTCTGTGTCCTGAATGTCATTCCCAGATTCCGTGTAAAAATCCTAAGGGTGATGTTTGCTTAAACCCCAAATGCTGTGGAAGTGAAGACAGGTAGAACCCTGGCACTTATTGACCATGTGAATTATTCAAATCGATAACTTCTAGGAGAGTGAGAAAACCTGCCTCAAAAAACAAAGGTGGAAAACATCCTGAGAGATGGTGTCTTAGGGTAATCTCTGGTATCACAAAGACCCTATTAAGTACTTTCAGTGTGGGGATGCTGGTTACTCAGATTCATAAAGTACAAGGAGGAAATTTTATCTACTGCCATACCTTCTGACAGTAATATTTCTGTAGGTGATTGTGAGGATCAATGTGGATACTAATAAATAAAGGGGAAACAGTAATTAGACAATTTCAGTATTTATTCAGTGCAACTTCCAAAATAACAAGGAATGTAAGACAAGGAAATGGAACCATATGCCCACTCCAATTTATAGGAAATCCAAGAGGGAGGAGAGCTCCTGCACTTTTGCAACCAGAAGTAGAAGAGATCCATGGAGAGTGTCATCCAGGAGCACATGGGCTTACAAATAATTTTCATTTTGAAGATAAAGAGGTTTTCAATGTTTATTAACCAGTTTGAAGACAGAGTGCATCACAGGCTAGCTAAGAAAGTACTCAAGAAGAGCTATGATCCCTGTGGTAGATATGAGGTGCAAATAAGAACCCAGAGGAATCTGTTTTTAAGATTTAATTTTACTTTTGTTTGTATGTGTGTTTGTGTGGGGGTATGTGTGTTTAAGTACAGGCATCTTCACGGGCCAGAAAGGGGATGAGATCATCTTGAGCAGGAGTTACAGGCAGTTGTGAATGGCCTGATGTGGGTGATAGGGATAAATTTTGGTCCTCTGGACATGCAGCTAGTATTGTAACCACTGAGCTATTTCTCCAGCACTGCAATGAAACATCTGCTGAGGGTCACTATTAATATAGCACTATCTGCTGACAGTTAATCAATCCTCTGGGGCCAGATGTTTGGATCTGAGGCCCTCCTCCCTCTACTCTTTAGCTCAGTGTCCTTGGTAAAAAAATTCAACTTCTCAAACTCCACTATCTTCAAATATAAGGTGTGAACCATAACAGTTTTCACCTTGCAGGGTTGCAGTGAGATTAAAATGACACAATGCATGTAAATCTCCTTTCATGCTTCCTATGGTTCATTTAGAATTATCTATGATTAGCTTGCTTATCCTGTTTCGCTATTTATCTTCACAATTAAAAGCCCTCCACAAGGTGGATTTACGTTTATTTTACATATCACAAATTTAAACATCATAAACTTTATGAGGTCTGCAAGGTCTGCATATACTTTCAAATACTCCATTTGATTGTCTGGGCCTTGCTTTAAGTCAACTACCCTTTTGGATAGGAACACTGCTACTTTTAATCGACATACATAGAAAGAAAAAGGAGAGAGCCAGGACACTGGCCTGAAGTAAGGCCTGCTAATATTTCAACATGGACTGTGTTCACTATGAAGGATTCGAATAATGCAAGAAATAGTTAGTAGAGGAGATGGGAATATGGCCTTGTGGGTAATTGTTTGCTATGAAAGCATGAAGACTTGAGTGCTATCCCAGGACACATGTCTGAAGCTGGGCAATCAGAACTAACAGATTGGGTCCCTGAGTCTGTTGGCCAGTCAGTCTAGACATTTGGTGAACCATATATTCAATGAAATGCTCTGTTTCAAAATAAGAGCAATTGAGAAAGACACTGATTATCAACCTCTAGCCTGCACACACATACACACACACACACACACACACACACACACACACACACACCACACCACACTCACACATACCACACCATACACACACATACAAACACACACACAAATATGTACCCTTACACACATATGAAAACATATACCCGTACATCACAAAAGTGATAAATAACACATTTAAATGTAACAATAAAATGGTGAAAGTAAATAGGCTCAGGCATTTTCTTTCCTTTCATATGATGCATTGGCACATACTTAGTAACTTATGTCTCGTTCTGCCTTCAGTCTCAAAGCACATCCCCCGTGAGAGTGGGTTTAGATACCACTTACTAAGAGCACTTCTCTGATTCTATTTGAGTGACCACAACCTCCACCACAGACTGATAGTTCCTGTCACTTAAGGGAACTTTGGCTTCCACACTTCACTTTGGCTTCCTTCACCAACCAAGATTCTAAACCATAGCACTGGGTTTAATGATCTGTTTCTTTTTGCTAATTTACCTATTAATTTTGCAAATGGTCTGTTTCATGGATAATAAACCTTAGCTTTGGAAGCAGGATGTTCTTAGTACAACCCTTCTTGAAGGATGCCTAGGCCTTTTGTAGCAAAAAAGAAAAATAAAACAGAAAAATTGTGTGGAATGGCTCTTCACAACATACTATCTTCCCAGTTTTTCACATAGGTAAAATGATACCTCATTTAGCAAAGTTAGGCAACTAGTCAGTCAGTGAATGGTAGCTGCTTAGAACTTTTCAGGACTGACAAAATTCTTTATTTCTACTTTTGTTGTGAAAGTGGTAGGAAAAAAATTAGTTATAAATATAATACTACCTAAGTTCTAATAGTAGGCTGAGTTGAAAAGAATTTAACAGAAGAAATGCAGGAAAATACAAAGAGATGAATGAAATCAATAAAATGGTTCAAAATCTGAAGATGGACGTGAAAGCTATAAAGAAAGCACAAACTGAGAAATTCTTGGAGAGAGAAAACTTAAAGAAGAAAACAGGAACTACAGAGGTAATCGTCAACAACAGAATACAATAAAGGGAGGAAAGAATCCCAGATGTAGATGATTTAATGGAAGAAATTGATACATTCATCAAAGAAAATGATAAATCAAAAAAAAAATCCTGACGCAAAACATCTAAGTAATCAAGGACACCATGAAAAGATGAAACCTAAGAATATTGGAAATAAAGGAAAGAGAAGATTCCAGCTCTAAGGACGAGAACATATTTTCAACAAAATCATGGAAAAAACTTCCCCACTCTTAAGGAGTAGATGCCTATAAGCATACAAGAGACTTACAGATCACCAAATAGATTAGACCAGAAAATGAAATCCTTCTGCCACAAAATAATCAAAAAACAAATGTTCAGAATAAAGGAAAAAATATTAAAAGCTGCAAGGGAAAAAAGCCAAGTAACATATAATGCCAAACCTATCAGAATCACACCTGCCTTTTCAGCAGATACCATAAAAGCCAGAAGGGCCTGCGCAGAAATCTTGTAAACCCTAAGGGACCACAGATGCCAGTCTAGACTACTCTACCCAGCAAAACTTCCAATCACCATAGATGGAGAAAACAAGATAATCCATGACAGAAACAAATTTTAAAAATACCTACGTACAAACCCAGCCCGACAGAAGATACTAGAAGAAAAACTCCCACCAGAAGTGGATAACTAGACCCCAAGTAACACAGGATATAAATAACTTCATTAGAGCAAAACCAAAAGTTGAAAAGCATAGAACCACACTACCACAACTAACATAAAATTAAAATGAACTAATAGTCACTGATCATTAATCTATCTCAACATCATTGGACTCAACTTTCCAATAAAAAGACACAGATAACAGAACGGATGTGTAAACCGGAGTCATCATTCTGTTACATATAAGAAACACACCTTAGCCATAAACATAGCTATTACCTGAGAATGAAGGACTGGAAAAAGATTTTCCAAGCAAAGGAACCCAAGAAGCAAGCAGGAATAGCCTTCTAATATCTGATAAAATATAGTTTCAATCAGAATTACTTAAAAGAGATGAGGAAAGACAACCCACACTCATCAAAGGAAAATTCCTACCAAGATGACATCTCAATTCTGAATGTCTATGCTCCAAATACAAGGATACTAACATTTGTAAAAGAAATATTAATAAAGCTTAAACTACATATCTATCTCCACACATTACTAGTGGGAAATTTCAATACCCCACTCTTCCCAAGGGACAGGTCAACAAAAGAGAAACTAAACCAAGAAATGATGAGAATAAGAGATATCATCAATCAATTGGACCTACCAGAATATCTTCAGAATTTTTCACCCAAACACAAAAGAATATACTTTCTTCTAAGCATCTCAGGAACCTTCTCCAAAACTTACCATATAGTTGGTTACAAAGCAAGACTCATCAGATACAAGAAGATTGAAATAATCCATTGATCAATATATAAAAAAAGAAATAATCCATTGTATCCTACCAGACCACCATGGGCTAAAGCTGGACCACAACATCAGAAAGAAAAAAAAAGTTTGCACACAAATGAAAACTACAATGCTTTACTTAATGACGACTAGGTAAGGGAAGAAATTAAGAAAGAAATTAAAGCCTTCCTAAAATTAGATGAAAATGAAGGCATTACATACCCAAACTTATGAAATATAATGAAAGCAGTGTTAAAAGAAAAGTTCATAGCACTGAGTGCCTTTATAAAGAGACGAGACATCTTATAAATGCAATTTAATGGCACACCTGAAAACCTTAGGAAAAAAAAGAAGCAGACACATACAAGAGGAGTAGACAGCTGGAAATAATCAAACTCAGGGCTGAAATCAATAAATTAGAAACAAAGAAAACAATTCAAAGAATCAATGAAACCAAGAACTGGTTCTTTGAAAAAATTGACAAGATGGACAAACTCTTAGCTAAACTAACAAAAAGGCAGAGAGACACTATGCAAATCAAGAGGGACATAACAACAGATACTGAGAACTTCCAAAGAATCATTAGGTCTTACTTCAAAATCCTTTATGCCACAAAATTAAAAAATCTAAATGGAATGGATAATTTTCTTGAGAGATTCCACTTACCAAAGTTGAAGCAAGATCAGGTAAACAAATTAAATATTCTCTAATTAAATAGGAGCAGTCATCAAAAGTCTCCCATCCAAACTAAGGCCAGGGCCAGATGGTTGCAGCACAGAATTCTATCAGACATTTAAAGAATAGCTATTAACAACACTCTTCAAACTATTCCACAAAACAGAAAGAAAAGGAATGAGATCACAGCTAAACCCACACAAAGACCCAACAAAGGGAGAGAATTTCAGACCAGTTCCTTTATTAACATTGACCCAAGAACACATTAAATATATCATCCACCATGACCAAGTAGGCTTCATCTCAGGCATGAAGGGGTGATTCATTATATGGAAATCCATCAATGTAATCCACCATATAAACAAACTGAAGGAAAAAATCCAAATGATCATCTCCTTAGATGCTGAAAAAGCATTTGACAAAATCCAACTCCCCTTCATGTTTAAAGCCATGGACATAGTAGAGGCAATATACAGCAAGCCTATAGCCAACCTAAAATAAAAGAAGAGAAACTTAAATCAATTCCACTGAAATTACAGACACGACAAGGCTGTCTGCTCTCTCTGTATCTCTTTAATATAATAACTGAATCCTAGATAGAGCAATAAGAAAACTAAGGAGATAAAGGAAATTCAGTTTGGAAAGGCAGAAGTGAAAGTATCAATATTCACAGGTGACATGATAGTATAAATAAATTACCCCCAAAATTCTACCAGGGAACTGCTATAGCTGATAAACACAGTTTATTATGCATGCAATTCTGCCCAATAAATAAATAAATAAATAAATAAATAAATAAGTAAATAAATAGATAGATAAAATAAAAAGTGAGTTTCTTTAGCTAAGACATTTATTTTTAAATCTAGAATGTCCTACAATAACCCAGAAGGGTGCTTCTATATATATACTTAGCATCACAAGAGAATGGAACCATTCTAAATATTGTTTGATAATGAAAATGCCAGCAATTATGCCGGTGATGAAATAAGAGATGATGTCAAGGACAGATGAGAAGAGGCACACAAATCTGCTTATGCACACAGGATTAATCAGCATCTGGCAGGCAGAGATGCAGGTTGCCCAGGTGTGCTAGGCATCCTCTATCTCCAGGCTCTGCTGTAAAAAAAAAAAAAAAAAAAAAAAAAAAAGTGGGGGAGTGAAACAGGTCGTTCACAGCCAGAATCCTTACATTCACACATAAGCATTCAAGAAACCATATGAAAGTCAGAGCTGAAGGACATGCAGGGAAAGGGGACTAGGATGTGGTAAGCCAAGGAATATTTATCGCTTTAAATGGATTAACTGTGAAAACTTCCTGAGAAGATACTATTTATAAATTTGAAATAGAGGAGAAAGACATAGAAAATTGCAGCACAGGTTTGCACATATGGAAACAGAAATCCAAATGCTCTAAATTTCATTTCATTTGACACCAAAAGTACAATAAGCAAAACAAATATAAAAATGGGATTGATTAGGTTAAATACTTTATATGGAAGTTAGTGTTTATTAAGTTAGAAGAAAATCTATAGAATGAAAAAGAATATTGATAGTTACATACTTGATGAGTCTAGGAGCTATGTAGATTTTATGTGTATGTGTGTGTATGTGTGTACCTGTGTGTGTGTTCATGTTTGTGTGTGCATGTGTTGCATAACATTAAAAAGACAAATGAGTTTAGAGAAAGCTTGAAATTGAAGAGACATTTCTCTAAAGGACACATGACACATACAGATAAGCACATGAAAACATCTCATTAACTCCTAAAGAAAGTAAATTAACTTTACTTCAAAAAGTAAATTTCTTTACATAAAAAGAATTACTTCAAATTTATAAAGTTACTTATAACAAAATATAAAGATAGGTGTCAGTGAAGACCTAGGGAGACAGGGTGGTCAGAGCAGGCCCCAGGAGCCACTGGTAGTCTTTTGCGTGAGTCTCTGGATTTTAGAGTCATGAAGAAAACACACACTGGCTTCTGTGCTGAGAATAAACTGATTAAGGCCTGGGAGATGGAACAGTGACCCAAATGTTTCTCTTTGAGCATGAGAAACCCATCAGCTCTCAGTACACACACACACACACACACACACACACGAAGCCAAATGTGGTTCTGCACAGCTGTAACCACAGAAAGGAGAAATGTAGAGTCCCACTGGTCATCCGGTAGAGATAACAGTAAGTTTCTGGTTCAGGTAGGGTCCGATTTCAAAAGAGAAAGTTTTAAGTGATTGAGAACTTCTGATATCAACCATCGTATTCTACTTGCACTATGTGAAATTTAAGTTTTAATTACTGAGCCTAAGAGAACCATAAAACAAAAACACCTGTAAACTCTAAGTCCACTTTCCTATGGACAGATACTTCCTGAAATATTGAATGCTACTATTATATAGCAACTCACATGTGTTTACTCCTCTAAACAACTTTGTTTGACTGAACTGCACTGGATGTGCTTGATCACATGTATGTGTAGGCTGGAAGGAGGTATGCTGTGAGGAAGTATGTCAGGTCAAGATATATGCTTGCCCCTGATTGGACCTTGTGGAAAATATGTACCTTTATGGATTTGCCTTTCTTTTTTTTTAATTTTTTTAGTTTTTATTTTTCTATTTTAAGTACAGTTTATTTACTTTGTATCCCAGCTGTAGCTCCCTCCCAAACCCACTCTCCCTCCCTCATCTGCTCCCTGCCCCTTTTTCTTTTTTTAATTTTTATTGAACTTTTATTAATTACACTTTATTCATTTTGTATCCCCCATAAGCCCCTCCTTCCTCTCCTCCCGGTCCCACCCTCCCCCCTTTCTGCATGCATGCCCCTCCCCAAGTCCACTGATAGGGGAGGTTCTCCTCCCCTTCTTTCTGATCTTAGTCTATCAATTCTCATCAGAAGTGGCTGCATTGTCAGGGTTCAAGCCTTTGGAAAATATGAGTCCTTACCATTTTCTGGGAACCCTCCAATGGACCTGGCCAAAGTTCATCATCCTGGCCAGAATCTTAATTAAAGCTTGCTTTCATATTTGGCTCAAAATTGTGGTTGTGGTATTAATCTTTTTTTTTCATGGTGCTATTTTTTTATTCTTTATTAATTACACTTTATTCACTTTGTATCCCCCCTGTGGCTCCCTCCCTCCTCCTGTCCCAATCCCTCCATTCCTCCACCCTCTGAATGCATGCCCCTCCCCAAATCCACTGATAGGGGAAGTCTTCTTTTTCTTCTTTCTGATCCTAGTCAATTAGGTCTCATCAGGAGTGGCTGCAGTGTCTTCTTCTGTGGCCTGGTAATGCTGCTTCCCCTTCAGGAGGGAGGTAATTAAAGAGCAGGCCAATCAGTTCATGTCAGAGACAGTCCCTGTTCCTATTGCAATAGAACCCACTTGGATACTGAACTGCCATGGGCTACATCTGTGCAGGTGTCTTAGGTTATCTCCATGCATACTCCTTGGTTGGAGTATCAGTCTCAGGAAAGACCCCTGTGCTCAGATTTTTTGGTTCTGTTGCTCTCCTTATGGAATTCCTGTCCTCTCCAGATCTTACTGTTTCCCACTTATTTCATAAAATTTCCTGCACTCTGCCCAAAGGTTGCCCATAAGTCTCAGCATCTGCATTGATAGTCTGCAGGGCAGAGCCTTTCAGAGGTCCTCTGTGTCAGGATCCTGACTTGTTCCCTTTTCTCTCCTTCTGATGTCCATCCTCTTTGCCTTTCTGGATAGCAATTGAGCATTTTAGCAAGAGTCCTCTCTCTTGGATAGTTTCTTTTTTTTTTCCTTAATTTTATTTTTCTTATTAGTTACATTTTGTTAACTCTATATCCCAGCTGTATCCTGCTCCCTCATTCCCTCCCCAATCCCACCCTCCTTCCCTCATCTCCTCCCTGCCCCTTTCCAAGTCCACTGATAAGGAAGGACCTCCTCCCCTTTCATCTGACCCTGTTTTATCAGGTATCTTCAGGAATGGCTGCAATGTCCTCCTCCGTGGCCTAACAGCACTGCTCCTTCCTTGGGGGGTGAGGAGGTCAAAGAGCCTGCCATTGAGTGCCTGTTAGAAATCATCCTTGTTCCTCTTACTATGGGAAACCAATTGGTTACTGAGCTTCCACGGGCCACATCCGAGCAGAGGTTCTAAGTTATATCCATTCATGGTCTTTGGTTGAGTGTCAGTCTCAGAAAAGACCCTGTGCCCACATAACTTTGGTCCTTGTGGAGCTCCTATCCTTTCCACATCATACTAACTCCCTTCTTTTCTATGATTCCCTGTACTCTGCCGAAGGCTTGGTAATGAGTCTTAGTATCTGCTTTGAAACACTGCTAGGTAGAGTCTTTCAAATGCCTTCTGTGGTAGACTCCTGTCATATGTTCAGTGAACATCCCATTTGTCAACTTACAACGTGTCTGCTTTCTTGATTATCTTCTTCAGGTGTATAGATTTCATTATGTTTATCGTATCTTGTAGGTCTATATAAGCGAGTATATACCATGTGTATCTTTCTGCTTCTGGGATACCTTCCTCAAGATGATCTTTTCCAGATCCCACCATTTACCTGCAAATTTCATGATTTCCTTGTTTTTTATTGCTGAGTAATATTCCATTGTGTAGTTATACCACAGTTTGTGCATCCATTCCTCCACTGAGGGGCATCTGGGCTGTTTCCAGCTTCTGGCTATTACAAAAAAGGCTGCTACAAACATGGTTGAGCAAATGTCCTTATTGTGTACTTGAGACTCTTTTGGGTATATGCCTAGGAGTGGTATAGCTGGATCTTGAGGAAGCGTTATTCCTAGTTGTCTGAGAAAATGCCATATTGCTTTCCAGAGTGGTTGTACAAGTTTACATTCCCACCAGCAGTGGAGGAGGGTTCCTCTTTCTCTACAACGTCTCCAGCATGTGTTGTCTCTTGAGTTTCTGATCTTAGCCATTCTGATGGGTGTAAGGTGAAATCTCAGGGTTGTTTTGATTTGCATTTCCCTAATGGCTAATGAGGTTGAACATTTCTTTAAGTGTTTTTCTGCCATTCGATATTCCTCTATTGAGAATTCTCTGTTTAGCTCTGTACTCCATTTTTTTAATTGGATTACTTGATTTTTTGCCTTTTAACTTCTTGAGTTCTTTGTATATACTGGATATTAGTCCTCTGTCAGATAAAGGTTTGGTGAAGATTCTTTCCCAATCTGTAGGCTGTCGTTTTCTTTCCTGGTAGGATTACAGCATCCATGTAATGGATGTAATGTCTTCCAGGAGCCTGACACAGAGGAACTTTGAAAGGCTCTGCCCTGCAGACTATCAATGCATATGCTGAGACTTTTGGCCAACCTTTGGGCAGAATGCAGGGAATCTTATGAAAGAAGTGGAAAACAGTAAGATCTGGAGAGGACAGGAACTCCACAAGGAGAGCAAGAGAACCAAAGCATACCTACACAAACCCACATATACATGAACACAAACACACAATCACACACACATACACACATACACACACACACACATACTGTTTCATAATAAAGAGACATCTTATGCTTGAGAAGTGTTTAAAGTTATAGTGATTATGGCTTAATTTATCACTATTTCCTGTGGGATGATAACTAGTAATTTGAAGACGTAAGAAAAGAAAAGAATCAAGGACAACTGTGAGGTTTAAGCTTAGCTACCTGGAAAAATGAAGCTTATGTTTACAGAGTTGTTAAGAAAAGCATGAACAGCACTTTAGGAAGATAGCATGGATTCTGAAATGTGCGTGTGTGTGTGTGTGTGCCAGTAGGCTAGTGGATATAAGAATTCTACCACTCCTAAGCATATACCCAAATAATGCTCTACCTTTCCATAAGAACATTTGATCAACTGTGTTCATAGCAGTTTTATTTGTAATAGCCATAATCTGGAAATAACCTAGATGTCCCTCAATTGAGAAATGGATACAGAAATTATAATACATTTACACAATGAAATACTAATCAACAACTAAAAACAAGGAAATCACAAAATTTGCAGGCAAATGGTAAGAACAAGAAAACATCATCGTTTGTCAGGTATCCCAGAAGCAGAAAGACACAGATGGTATATACTTACTTATAAGTGGATATTAGCCATATAATATTGGATAAGCATTCTAAAATCTATAGTCATAAAGAAGCTAAATAACAAGGAGGGCCCTAGGAAAGATCCTTAATCCTCACTCAGAAGGGCAAACAGGATAGCCATCTGAAATAGGAAAAGACAAGGAACAGGACAGGAGCCTTCCACAGAGGACCTTTGACAGACTCTATCTAGGAGGGTATCAACGAAGATACTGGGACTCATAGCCAAACTTTGGGCAGAGTGCCAGAAATTTTATGGAAGAACAGGAAGACAGAAAGTCCTGGAGGGGACAGGAACTCCACAGGGAGACCAACAGAGCCAAAAGACCTGGATTCAGGAGGTGCTGCAGAGACTGATAATCCAACCAAGGACTTTGCATAGAGAGGACCTAGACCCTCTGTTCAGAGGAAATGTTTCAGTTTCCAAGTGGTTACCCTAGTAAGGAGAACAGAGGCTCTCTCTGACATGAACGCAGTGGCCAGCTCTTTGATCACCTCCTCCTGGAGTGTGCGGCCACAGAGAAAGACAATGCACCCAACTTTGATGAAATTGTACTTTTATCTGGGGAAACCTTTAATGGAAGGGTAAAGATAAAAGTACAAAGTGAACACCTTCTCATGCTGGAACTTTTAGAATAAGGCTTTTGGAAGTAACAATGTTTCCAAGACTAACCAGGATAAAGGCATGTCTAGAGCATGAGTTAGCTGATGGGTATAAAGTTCTAATAGTCTTGCATAAACTGAAGCAGGCCAAGGGACACTGAAGCTAGGCAGTGTTAAAAGACCAGGGATTTCCCTGATCCATCACACCTGTCACTTACATTTAACCTTTATGGAAATGACTCTCTATTGTAATGACCTTTCAAGTTTAGTATGAAGGAAAAGTTAATGTTTTACCATTTGATGAGCCAGCCCCATCCTATTTTCTCTGCAGCACACATTTCTTGATAATTTTTCATCCTTTGGGCTTTTACCCCAAGGACTGCCTTGATCAGCTAAGCAAACTGTCTCAAGGATACTGTGTTTAGCATCTCTTCTAGGTGGGATGGTAAAGAGGTAAGTGGAAACAATGACCACTGTTCATCTCTCATGAGAAATAGGTGCCATTTTAGTATTAGATTTTGTTAAATGGCGATAGGAAAAAAAAAAAAAAACAAGGAAAGAGAATAGCCATGGCAATGGCTACTGCTTAAAGAATGAAGCCTCTGGGAGTGCTTTCCATGCACTATTAATGTTAATGTAGTAGAACTGCTCCATCCTCTTAATTAGAATCATAACTATTAACCTCTAGGTAAACTGTGTATTCAAGCATGTCCGAGGATGAGAAATGAAATTAGCATTGCCCAAGGCATGAAAGAACTTATGTACCAAAGGCCAGAGGCTACTGATGTATGACCAGAGGTGGCACTTATGCTTACATTCGCTGAAATCACACCAGGACACAGATGTGACCGAACTAGCTAATATGAAAACACTGAAGCCCAAGAGCAAAGACTTCATCTTCCAGCTGTGAATGACATGTTATCTCTAAGACACTTGAGACATGAGTATCCGGCTCTGTATATAGAAATATAGCAGTCTGAGTGTGCAGAAGGAAGGACTGAAGTGTTCTCTGAGGCAACACAGGGTGCTTACCAGTCAGCAGGAAGGAGGGAAGTTTTAAAAGTGCTCATCAATCAACACCAGAAGGTTCTCGCTTACCCTACACCATCTTCCCAGGCCAGCTATTTCTTCAGATTAATCTTCCCCAGCTGCAAGGCTCTTTAAAGAACTTCATAACACCAGAAGACTCCTCCTAATTATCCAGTCATTTTAAAGATATTTCCCTTCATTTCTTCTCAGATGCTACCTCCTTATAATAAATGTATCCTCCAGTCCACTTAAGTCATTCTAAAGTCTAAGTTATCCTTAATTACCCAAAAGCTGTATTGGCTGGTTTTGTGTCAACTAGACACAAAGTAGAGATTTCAGAGAGGAAGAAGCCTCAGTTGAGGAAATGCCTCTATGAGATCTAGTGTTAAGACATTTTCGTAATTACTGATTAAAGAGGGGAGCCCAGCCCATTTTGGAGGGTGCCATCCTTAGGTTGGTGGTCTTGGAGTCTACAGTAGGCTGAACAAGCCAGGGAAAGCCAGCCAGGAAGCAGCATCGTTTTGTGGGCTCTGCATCATCTCCTGCCTCCAACATCATGCCCTGTTGGGTTTCTGTCCTGATGAACAGCAGTGTGAAATTGTAAGCTGAGTAAACCTTTTTCTCCTCAAATTGATTTTTGGTCATGGTATTTAGTAAAAGCAATAGAAACCTCAACTAAGGCACTTACAAAACATTAAGTGGAAAATTCTAGAAACAACTCATAAATTTGAATCTGTACACCTCTTTGAAAGAACTGATCATATCTCAAATGATCTCACCTGGCAGGGGGACTGATTCTTTGTCCATCCTATACTGGAGAAGTCCAGTGTAGATTAGTTGCTATGATTGTTCTGATTTGTGATAATTTACTGCTGCTGATAGCTTATTGTACCTAGTTTGTAAATTAAACTATGTCATGAGTATGTATGCTAGGAGAAAAGTCTGACATGCTAAGGTTTAAAGCTTGAGGTAAACAGCTTGGAATGTACTACTAGGGATAAGTGGCCCTCCTTGTATTTTTAATAACTGGGGGAACTTGACCTGCTCTTTTTTTCTTTGCTATACCACACACAGAATCTTGTAGTATCTTTAAAAAAGTGAAGAGATAAATGTAGACCCCAGAAATGATGTAGACAGCAGCTGACAGGCCACTGTAGGAGACTTATGCTAGCTTCTGGAATGTTCCCACAGTAGAAAGGTTGCTGGCTATTGAGCATTGTGTAGTGTGGTATACATCAAGGAGGCTCTGATTGACCCAAGTTGTTGCCACTGACTGTTTTGTTAGAACAGGTTCCTAAGCATCAGGTCAAATGTGTCCTCAGGGATATATACTGTAATTTTGTGGAAATTCACTAATATACAAACATGAACAAGAAGCACCAGCAACACAATCTCACTGGTGTTAAGTGGGATGTTTGTATGATTCAAAGGACTACACAACATTTTCTAATCTCTCTCTCATCTATCATCTCTATCTATCTATCTATCTATCTATCTATCTATCTATCTATCTATCTCTTTCTTTGTGTATGTGTTCTTGTTGGTGAGCAAAAGTGTACCCTAGTCACTCTGGTGCTCCAAGAACAATAGGTGTCTGTCCTTGATTCAAGATCATTTATCTGTTCACCCCTGATAATGCCAGGAGAGTGAGACCATGAGCATCTAGAGTTTCTCTCAACTCTACTTTCTGTCTTGCTGAAGGAACACTGTGATTACAGACATACACCACCGAGTCCAGTCTTCTCTGCATGCTGGAGAGCCCATTTTAGGTCCTCACACTTGCACAGCAAAAACTTTATCCACAAAGCCACTGTGTATGATTTTAAAGCTGTATATCATCATATGCACATGAAGACAGTTTTAAACATATGCATTTCAAGCTCTATAGATCATTAAAAATCATTTTAGAAATTAGTCTTGCATTTCTAATAAAAGAAAGAAAATACTACTCAAATATAAACTTCCTATTTTTATTGTAATTAACATAAACAACAAAAAAACAGCAAACCATATAACCTAAACAGTGAAGCTAATTTTGATATGAACCAAATGTGTTATTTCACCTAAAACTAAAATTCAAGATGTACATCACATGCTGACATAGTGATCCACAAATAGATGGCTAGAATTAGAAATAACTTTTAGTTCCCTAGAGGTCTTGTGTATTTTCTTAAGGGTGCTTTACTTTTTCAAATAGTTCAAATCGAGGGTTGGTGGTGTAATCACTAGCTAGAACATTCAAGACTCTGGTTAAGAGACAAGCTAAGGATGGAAGGATGGAAAACAGGAAGGGAGGGAAGTAAGGAGGGGTGATGGGAAGCAGGTTTGTATGCAAAGTATTAGGGAACAATTCTGCAAACACATCTTGTCTGCCATTGTTACTTCCATTTCAGTTTTGAACCCTTTTTTTCTGCATTCATTTGTCTGTCTATTTCCTTTTTTCCAGGGACAGGTGGTTCTTAAGATTACATGCCACTTATTTCAATATATTTACCTCCCAGGAGCATGGCAGCATTAAACAGCAGAACAGATTTCTTATACAAAGATGCCTATTTTCCCAGTTATCCTGTAGAAGTCAAACTTGATGAGGAAATTGGCTGGCCTTTTAGAGCAGTGTGACACCATCTCTCCTTACATAAACCTAAAGTTGATGTGAATCTAACCTCTAGGTCACTAAGGACACAGCATCCATTATTAAGAAAAAAAAAAAGAATGTATTGTCTTCATCAATGGGGCTTTACTCTCAGTTTATGGAGAGTAAACAATAATCTTGGCAGTGGCCTGAGATATTTATGGGTTTCCATGGGGCTCCTTTGACCAACAAGCCAATTAAATGTAACCTATCCCTGGGACTAGAGTTTCACTTAGTGTTAGGAGATATCTTGTGGGACCATTGCCTCCCTTGCTACCTACTGATATCATTTCAGCTTCTTTCATAAATGTGTATATTGTAAGAAGCTTCTACTGTAGAAAATTTCCATATGATCCCTCAAATGGCCCATATTGTTAGCAGTCCCTTCCTATATTTCCTTCCTTATAACCCCACTAGAGTTTTGATGCTTAATTATGATTGTCACTTTGACTGGTTTAGAAAATGCCAAGGTTAGGCCTGTGTATGCCTGGGAGAGAAATTCCAGAGCGAATTAACTGAGAAGTGAAGATCCACTCTGAATGTGCTTGACCCTATCATATGAATTGGAGTCTTGGACTAAATGAAAGAGACAAGGGAGGACCAAAGGAGTGCTGGCCCTTTCCTCCCTCTGCTTGTGAATAGGTTAGCAAGAAGCCTTACACTCATCCCCACTGCTATTTTTCTATTTTAAAATTTCAAACTCTGAGTTTTCTTTCATTCAATTACTTCTGTTAGTTGTGTTCAGCTGCAGATACAGTCATAACTAACACCATAGGAAATATTTTCCTTGCATTTATTAATAGTAGTAACTATTAATTATTTTATAGTGTTTGGGATTGAACCCAGGGCCACGTACAAGTTAGGCACATGCTATACCACAAAGCTTCACTTTTTATCTACTTCCTAACCAACGTTAACCTATGACAGCAGCAGACCCACACTTTTTCAGTCAGTTTTAATACATGCAAAGTGTTTTCTGAGGAGGATGTAGGCATGAAAGAGGCAAAGGCATTACTTACTTATTACATAAATAAATGCCATGTGACATAGGCTGAAGTATCTCACAAAGTAAGGATTTCTTGTTTTGCTTTTTTTGTTTGTTTGTTTGTTTGTTGGCTGTTTTACCAACACTATTAGTTCTTTACTGTGACGAGAAATTAAAAAATAAAACAAAAAACTCTGCTGTGGATTTTCACTCAGATTGTTTGTTTAATATAGAGACATGAGAGCCATGGTAGAAAAAGACACTCGGGAAACATGAAATATAACCTACAGTGCTAAAAAGGAGAAACTTGAGGCCCATAAAACGTACCTTGTTCAAGGTCACAGAGAGTCAATGACAGAGCCTGCCAGGCCGGCAGTTTCTATTTTGTGATGTGGCTGTCTGCCTGTGAGCTTCCTGGCCACAGGATCAGCCAAGTGCACTTCACTTGCTCAGTCACCGCTTTCTTTGAAATCACAGATATGAGATAACTAATACTTAAGTGGTGGGAAAGGAATGTTTTACTTATTCAATCACAACTCAGTACACCTCTCTAATATCCAAGTATAGTTCTAGGCATTTGGGGCTAAACAATAAGACAACACAAATCTTAATTTGAGTCTCATCTTTAATGAATAAGGGCAGAAAGAATATCAATAAATAAATAGGAAGAAAATGTCTGTGAGATCTACATAGACTGTAAACTTAGGATAAGGGAATGAAGAATTATAGATCAGACTTTTCAGACATATTTAAATCTCAGGGTGAGGGCTAAATAACAAAGGAGATCCAAGCACAGAAATGAAAGCAGAAGTTGTAAGAAGAGTGTACTTTCTGCACTGGCGAAAGGAGTGGCCAATCTTAGCAAGGGACAGAGACAGAAGTGGAGCAATGTGGAGTGAGCTTGTGGAAGGATGGGCCTACAGAGTCCCATCATCTGGAATCCTGCAGGCTATATTAAAAGAGTGAAGGTCCCAGAGACTCATACTCCAACCAAAGACTATTCATGGAGACAACCTAGAACCCTGACAATGCAGCCACTTCTTATGAGAACTGATAGACTAAGATCAGAAAGAAGGAGAGGAAGACGTCCCCTATCAGTGGACTTG
>REGO01000302.1:53021-90134 GCA_010120015.1 Rhombomys opimus
AGAAAGAAGGAGAGGAAGACGTCCCCTATCAGTGGACTTGGGGAGGAGCATGCATGCAGAAAGGGCCGGGGGGGGGGAGGGTGGGACTGGGAGGGGAGGAGGGAAGGGCTTATGGAGGGATACAAAATGAATAAAGTGTAATTAATAAAAGTTAAAAAAAATGAAAAAAAAAGAGTGAAGGTTTTAATTTCAATGCAGTGGGAAAGGTCTGAAGCCTAGTTTCATAATATGATTTTGAAAATAGCATTTTATCTGCCAGGCTGGAGTTAGGAGGTAGATTGGTACAAGAAAGGAAGTAAGTGTAGAACCCCGGGCCACTATAGGTAGATGAGAGGTCTACAAGACAGGTTGCATCAGTGGAATTAAAAAAAATACAAAACTCTAATTTGGAACATATCTTGATATACTGAATAGTGAATGGAAATGAAGGAGAATTCTAGGTTTTGAACTGAAATTTAGCAAAGGAAGAAATGCCATTTACTCACATGAGATCAGAAGCTACATGAATTAATTTCTAGCCATATTTGAGATATAATAACTGAACATGCTTCATCATGAAGTAGTGAGAAAAATGCAAACTATATCTTGGGGATGGTATGGGTTTTGATACTTGTACACTAACCACTAGTCATTTAAATAATTAGTGATCAAAACAGCAACTTAATTATGGCTAGGTACATATCTATTAAACCTACATACAGTATTTATTTTCCATTAGCTATGCATCTAAATCTTTAGTTTAGAATAGGTGGGTATCTTTCTTATGAATCCACTGACTTCTATTTTGACATTTGCCTCAAGCAAATTATAAAGGGTCTATTATTAGAGAAATATTTTGGGAAGTGGTTTTCATACACAGTGAAATATACTGACTAGATTCATGGCTAGTCTCTATGTTTATTTTTAAATGAGTGTGTGTGTGTGTGTGTGTGTGTGTGTGTGTGTGTGTGTGTGAAAGTGTTCCTGTGAAGAACTTGTGAGAGTCAGTTCTCCGTATTCCTCAGATTGGTCCATAGAATCCAAATCAGGATGTCAGGCTTGTCAGCTTGTGCCTTTACTTGCTGAAAGGTCTGCCTAGTTCAAGTGTTTATGTTTGAAGAGTTGTTACAAAATCCTATAAACTTTTTCTATTTAAGTCTCTTAAAAAGACACATGGAGGGCCACACTGTGTTACAATTGGCTAACCACTGACTGGGAAGATTCCAAATGCCTTGAACTGGAGTAAGAGAGACATTGAGTTTCTGTCTTTTATTTGATACTTTTTTTGAGGTTAGTCCATTAATTAAAAAAAAAATAAAAAATATATAGTACTTTAAAAAATCAGTCTTATGATTTTTTTGTTGCAGCAAATTTTAAAAGTGGCTGTTGGGCTATATAATCTTTATTATTAGCCCTGTGATTGTCATGGTGGTATTATCTAACCTGCTACCAGAAATATGACATATATACCTGTTAGGTTTTATAATTGCCTTATTTACCTTCAGCCAGAAGATATTTCACTTATATTGCCTAAATATCTTCTCCTTCCATCTCCCAGTCCCCATTTAATCCTTTAACCACCCTATCTTCCAGCCATAATTTAATAAATCCTTGCTTTTATTCTTCATTTGGGCCCTTTTACACCATTATTGGAGTCCTTCCTCCTGGCCCCACGTGGTTTCTTCTCCAGACTAGCTGATTGTGGTGTCCTCCTTCTTTCTCTCTTTCTGTCTCTGTCCCATGATTCTCTCTGTCCTCCAGGAACCTTAGCAGTGCCTACACCAGTCTACGTTGCCCAGGTATAGGCTGTTTAATCAACCAGATATATCTCGGGCGAGGTTTACAAAGCAAAGATGGGTGTAACTAGATATTAAGGGCCAGTAACACACATCAGAAAAATCTCCAACAATTTTCCAATTAGGAAAGAGCAACATCCTTTTCTTTTCTTGAATGTGGGCTAATAAAATGACTGTCTTCTAGTAATTAGAAAGGGACACAGAGAATGCTGCATGGCTTACAATCTAGATAACAAATGTGGAATATTTACACTTGGCTCTTTCTACCCTTCAAGACATTTGTCTATGAAGCTCAGCAACTACTATAAGTGAAACAACCTTGTGAGATCCATGCATTTAACTGAGATCTGAAACACATTCCTAGCCTCAGGCCCCATCCAACACCCCAGCATGTGGAGAGCTGCTTGTTTGTCAGGCGGCTTTGTTATTGAGTTCTCAGTGAAAAACACGTTTTCACCCTGGCCTTCACCTGGAGGCAGGGATAGGAAGGATGCTTTGCCAAGTTCCTTTCCTTTTATTTGTGTGAGGATCATACAGACAAGTGGTTGAGGTAAACAAGTTTGACTTCTCAGTGAACACCTTAATTGTGTCCAGGTTCTTTGCTCTGACGACTATCAAAAGGAATTGTGGAATAAACCAGTGTAACAGTTTCTACTGTCAGCTCTTTCAAACAGATCTCATGTGTAGTGGGTATTTTTTGTTTGTTTGTTTTTAAATTTTCTTTCAATCCTCACTCCCCACTCAGGAACTGTTTGACTCTGCCTGTGGGTTCTGATACCAGCAGCAACTGCCAGTCCTGTAAAGCTATGAATGATGGAACCATCAATTGACCCTAGCCTGGGTTCCCCAGA
The DNA here is from genome assembly GCA_010120015.1 of Rhombomys opimus. Taxonomy (NCBI): domain Eukaryota; kingdom Metazoa; phylum Chordata; class Mammalia; order Rodentia; family Muridae; genus Rhombomys; species Rhombomys opimus. The sequence continues at coordinate 55,648 of REGO01000302.1, forward strand.
GCCCAGGAGATGAGAAATGGATGTTGTAACTTTCATAGTAGAGTTAATGGCACACGGTTACACAGTAGTTGATTACAAGAGCAGGTCATACTTTTTCTTAGATGAATGAGATTTTTCTATATCATTTCCTTTCCTTCTCAAGCCTTTCTCCTTTCTCTCTCTCTCTCTCTCTCTTTTGTTTTGAATGATAGATTGTGCAGACACTCAAAGCAGAAAAAACTAATTGATCTCCAGCTCATAGGAGCTATAAGAACATAAATCAACGATCTCACTTCTCACAACCTCTTATTCCATCAATAATATAAAAATAATAATAAAACTCTCATATGACCACTAAGCAAATTCAGTGAAATAAGCTGCTTGAAAAGCCAGGCAGGAGCCAGGTTCTCAGGACCTGAAAGTCGGTATTACCAGTGCTGAAGAGCATGGTTTGTAGGAAGAACAGATTGTTATATGATATCTTATAGGACACAAAGCATAAATAACCACTATCTTATTATTATTTTATTTTTCTTCAGATAAGACCTCATGTAGCTAAAGTTGGCTTCAAACTCATTGTTTAACAAAGGATGACCTTGAACACTGAATTTTTCTGAATCCAGCACCCAAGTTCTGTAGTTACTGACATGTGTCACAGTGCCTGGTTTATAATTACCATGTTAGTTAAAAAACAAAAACAAAAACATTACACTGATATTTCTATCACAATTTTCACGACAGTAATACTCAATTTGGAAACAATAAAGTGGTTAATTATGAAATTTTTGTGTCATTTCACTTTGCTCATATTTACCTCAATTATATTTTGTTTTTTCCTCTATTTACTTCCTCTGGTATTTTAATATCCCCACACAATCTTCCTTTCACTTATACATACCAATAATATGCAAGCATGCACACACACTCACACACACACTCTCTCTCTCATAGACAGACACACAAATATATATATTACAGTATGTATTACAGTTATGCATAAACATAATCATGATGAGAAAAAGTATGTAATATTGGCCTTTATGAGTTGCCTTATTTTCACCAAAATTAATAACTGCACACTCTGTCCATCTCCCTGAGAATGGCATAATTTTTTTCTGCATGGCTGAATGAAACATCTTTATGTATATATGGAACATTTTCTTTATCCATGCATCTGTTGATGGACACCTAGGCTACTTCCATATCTTTGCTGTAGTAAATTATATGACAGTGAACATGGATGTGCAAGTACTTACAATGGGCCACATTAGATCTTTTGGAATGTACTCAAAGTATATAGCTGGATTAACGTTCTGTTCAATTTTTGTTAGAAATTTCCATAGTATCTTCACCAACTTATGTTTCCATCATTATCATATATGTTCCACTAGACCTTGCCAGCATTTGTCATTTGTTTTTATAACAGCCACTCTGAGTGGGGTAATTTTTATTTGTATTTTCTGGTGACTAAGTATGGTGAATACATTTTAAAATACTGCTCATTAATGCTTCTTTTGAGTCATGAGCCTAAGCTTCTGTTTTTATTGCACTGTTGTTGTGATTCAGGGACATCATGTTGTAGTGAAAAGGACAGAGATTTCAGAATAATATCTACCCTTTCAGGTTACATGTGTGCATGTGGACCCGTGGAGGGAAGGTTACTGGCTGGTAACAGTAAAATGGTATGGAGACGACCAAAGTAACTTCAACTCAGTTTAATTAGGGGAGAAAATTATGTGTACTGCCAAAAGGCACAAGTGATTCCTGGTGACTTCTAAGTTTCCCACAGATTCCCCTGAGTTGGAAATTGTAGACACAGAAGAATAGACATTGTATGTCTGCCTTCACTGAGCTCAAAGCACTCTCTATTTAATAAGGGACAAGACATGACCTAAGGGGTCCATATGCTTAGAAAATTATAGGCCTGGTTTAGTCTGATTGACATATGCTCACAACAGGTTTGGACTTAAAATAAGGGAAGAATTATTTCATTGATGAAGAGTTTTAGTAACTTCTGTACACTTAGAAAAAAACATTCAGACTCCCTATTCCTTGAATGGTACCACAACTCTTTTTCCTACAACCTCCAATAATATCCGGCTTTCTCTCCCTGTCCTGGGCACATTTGTCTTTATACAATTCTTAGCCTGCATCTTTCTGTCCTAGCTATACACTGGCCTAATTTGTTCTTTACATGCAATTACCTGCTGCAGAGGCCCCACTGTCTGAGTTGCAGGAGAACTTCAACCTCACTCCATTGAATGGAGCATTCATATCTGCTCACTATCTATTCTCTCACTCTGGGGATTTTCTGTCTCGTTTTTAACATGTACTGGCCTACAGCAATATGAGTTTCTTCTTTGGGTGTCTCTTTTTGGTGTTTCTGTCATCCTGAGTACAATCATGTGTATAAGAACATTGTTTTTACTTTTTATTCTTATTTTTAGTGTTTACTTCTCAGGTCCCAGAAAGTTGCCTGATAACCAACAATTAGTAAATACTTAGTGCATACCAAGAAATAAAAATTCTGTTAATCAGTTTTCTTTGGTAGCAATAATGGGGATGAAGATATTTTTCTTTAGGGAATCTAGATGATCTCTCTCTATAAGGAATATCGGCTTTTCTGTATCACAATTCCTCACTTAAATAATCATTAATTTTACAGAGATTGGAAGTTATATACCACAAGCAAATATGGAGACGTAAACACAAAAGTGAGCTTGTAGATCAATTTGGGTCTAGCAAGAATGAATTATCATTTTATGGTATATGTGATACAGCACATACTATGTTGTGTCTAAGTAGTATACAGTCAGCCCTGGGAGTTCCTGAGGAATTGTTTCCATGACAGCTAGCAGACTTTGAAATTATTGTCTGTTCCGGATCATTATACACAATGACAGTATTTTCATACAATCTGTTCATACCCTGTCATCTACCTTAAATCACTAGTTAGAATGCTGTGTTTTAGAAGATAACAAACAAAAGTGTTTGTCATGTTCACTTCAGTAGTGTGTTTGTGTGTGTGTGTGTGCATGTGTGTGTGCGTGCGCAGCTACTTAGCTACATGTTCACGAAGTATAAATGATGAAGGGAAAGGAAGTTTAGGGCATTATAATTATCTCACAGAGATCACGTTGTGTGCCTTTACATCCCATTGGAATGTGACCAGGTTAAGCAACTGACTGCAGCTTGTTCCTCCTTCAAACTTATAGGAATGAGTGATGGGAATTGAGTGGATCTCTAGTTCCTGGGTGATAGACAGAGGTTCTGAGACTGTGAGTCCTCACAGCCAGCTTGTTTGAATTATGGATTTGAACTGCAACCGTTTCCTACTTAGAGAAAACCAAAGTAAATTCTAGTTTTATCCTGTCTCATGATTACTAGATTTCAAAGTAATGTTACTTGGCCTTTCTTCCTGCTGGCAAGTCCCAGAGATAATGAACATGTGTAGAAAAAGGTTTTATTAGAGTTTCAGTTTTGGAGATTTTATTTTGTGATCATTTGGCCCTAATGCTTTGTGTCTGTGATTGGACAGAGAGGAGGTGCAACTTTTCTGGATGCACAGTCAAGGGAATAAGGGTCATGGTCAAGAGTTCAGGGAGATGGCACAGTCAGTGAAGTGCTTGCTGAATAAATGTGAGGAAGAAGTTAGATACCAGAGGCAACATTAATAAAACAAAGGATACTAGGATGATGATTGATTCCACAAGAGCACCTGATGGACAGATTTAAAGATCTAAGCTTAAATTCCTTGCACCCATAGAAAAAGATGGGTGTAGCTACATATAGCTGTAAGAGATAAATAGAATGAGAATCTTGCTATGGTGGAATGTCTTTGTATTTTTAGTGCTAGATAAATGTAGATCACCATGGCTTGTTTGTCAGGTCACTTAGAAGAATTGGTGAGATCCAGGCCAGTTAGAGATGCACTTTTAAAAAGCAAAGTGGACAAACTCTTATAGAACCACACCCAAGATTGTCTTGAGGCTTCCACATACATGTGCACACGTGTGTCTACTTGCACATATACAAATAAACACACATGCACTCTCACACTGTTCACATGTATGTGCACATGTGTACTCTCACACATATACAATGAAAAAGAGAAAAAGAAAAAAAATGGGGCTAACCCCAATTACTCGAGTTTCTCTCACTGGGTTTAAGCTTAAAAGTTCTATCACTCACCACCAGCACCAAGCTAGAAATTGAGTCTTTAAACATTGGTCTTTGAGGACACTCAATGATTAAATCCATAGCATAGTGTACATTTTAGTCTTTTATGCTGGGGTGTCTAGGCCTATTTTCCCCTGGATAACTGTGTTCTGGAGATGCCATATTGCTCTGGCTTTTGTTGGTTGAACTTTTATGCTGTCCTTTACCCATTGGGCTATCTTAGGTGTTTGGAGTTGGTTTCTGGTGGTTCCTGGAATCCTGTGGTGGAGAGAATCCCTTTGGCAGGGAGATTTTTTTTTTTTTCCTGAAGGAAGCCTTCTCAGCTTTGTGGGTATAGTCACTGGATGTCCGGTGTTGTTCAGGAGTTGCCACAGCTCGCTTCAGGCATAGAGACCTGAATGGTAACTGTGGTCCTTGTTAGTCAAGAGGGCTCTCCACTCACCAGGAGAAGTCCTGAAGACAGCTGCCCTGTTTCTTGCTGTGAATTTAGTGAGATGCTGCTATAACCTGTGTGTCCCGTGGTTTGGTTGGTTTTGTTAGGGATAACTGGTTGCCCCTTGGAGCAGTATCTGGGAGTTGATCTCAGGGATCCCAAGCTTTTGTAGGTGTGAGGTTGGGGCTCTGTGCCCCAGTACCCAAGCAGTAATCTGTGGTGGGTGAGTACTGCTCTCCTGGTAACAGCAGGCTATCTGGTGCACAGCAGGTCCCTGGATTGGGCCAGTCTGCGGGACCTTTTCCGGGGATATACTGGGTGGTCTAAGTCCGTCCCCTCTGCTTGGTTCCCTGTGAGGATTTCTCCAAACAGTGACTCCAAGTCTCTGGTGTCCTGTGGTGCACAGTTCTGTCTGTGAGGAATAGTTGGAACAAAGCAGGTCTCTGAGCTGGCAGCGTGCACACCAGCCCGCTAGTCTGCAGGAGCTGGGTGCCCAACAACTCTCTGTGCTTCCAGCTTGGGGCCAGATCAGTGATGGTGGCTCGTACCTGCTGGTCTGCGAAAGACTTTCCCTGGGTAAAGCCTGGGTGGCCCAAGTCAGTACTGTTTCCTTCCTTCCCTGTGGAGGTCTCTCCCGACAGGGACTCCCAGTCTCTGTTGCACTAGGGTGCACAGCTCCGTCTGTGCCAGAGAGCTGGGCGAGCATCCACTCTCCATGCTGGCACTGGAGGCTGGAGCCCAGTTCAATGATGGCAATTCATACCTGCAGGTCTGTGAGACTTTTTCCAGGGAAAGACTGGGTGAACTGTGGCCAGTTCTGCTACTTTCCTTCCCCGTGCGTTTTTCTTGCGACTGGGACTCCCAGTTTCTAGTGTTTTTGTGCCCACCGTTCAGCCTGGGAAAGTGATCAGAACATGCATGAGTGTGGCTGTGCTCCGGTGACCTTGTGCCTGTGCGACCTGGGATCTCTTCCGGGTTCTGGCTGGGGGACTTGAGAGTGGACCCTACCAATTCACACATCTTGGGGGTTTCCTCTCACCTGGAAAACACGAGTGTGTTTTAGGGCCCAGAGTTCAGTCTTTTGGTCACTGTATGGAAAAGGTTGTCCTGCTCCTCAGACGCAGTGTTCTCCTGGCACCGCCATCTTGCCCTCCCCCCCTCCATACATTCCAGTCTTAACCTGTCTACTGTGCCAAGGACTATGCACCACTTTACTTGGGAAGGAATTCCAAACTAAACCTTGCTAATAAAGTGATAAATACAACAATATGTGTGAAACAGAAAGGCTGTTGAGAGAATTTAATGGAGCATCCTTGTCTCTATGGAAAATATGGGAAAGAACTTGAGAATGGATAAAATGCTCCATATCAATTCCTTCCAGAGAGTTTTAGAAGGCTGCCCCATAAAATCATTTTTCCAAGGCCTTGTCTATGTTATCTTCCCTCAAGAGAAACATTTGTGGAATATTTATTTGAATGTGAGATGTTGTCCATAAGGAACACTTTACTTTTCTGCTGGGGTGCTGATAGAAGTTGTAGAATATTAAAGAGGTGAACCTCCTGGAAAGAACGGGTTGTTGGGACTCAAATATAGAGAAATACATAGTCTTGTCCTGCTTCTGGCTTAAGCTATTTTTGCTTTATACCTGCTGCTTCCATCTGACCACCTGAAGACACCTTTACCATTAAATAATCTGCCCTGCCATGATAGATTGTATCTCCTCCACACAGGACCAAAACAAACCTTTCCTCCCTGAAGGTCTTTCAGCGAGGAATTTTTGACACAGTGAGGAGAGGAGTAACTGATGTAGGGAAATAGCTGACAAGGTTACTGATCCATCTAGAAGGCCATAGCTTCATTGTTGATCTGTCTGTCCTTTGCAGGTAAACATTGCCTGAAGTGAGTGATACATCATTTCATATACGCATCGTTTAGTGCCTTCTTGACTCCTGTTCCCAGGCAGAATGTCAGCAGCGTGCTGAGGTATGAGAAATGGCTCAAGCTCAGCCAGCGTATATTGTGTCCTAATCCAGTTTTAAAAGGTTGCATTCTCCCTCACTGGAAGTGCTTCCTAGAGCACTGGAGGCTGGCTACTTCCATGCCTTGAAAAGATATTCTGCAGCAATGCTTTAGGCTTGCATACAGATGTGGCAGTAAGTAAAACACAGAGTGGGAAAACGTGAGGAAACATGAAAGTTACAGGGCACATTTCCTGTGGACCACAGCACCATGGAGTTTCCAGGACACAGCTTCGGTTACTGAGATAGATGGCATGTTACCTGAACTGGTAGTTATGGGTACATCAGGAGGAAAATAGCAGAGGAATAATTAGAAAGAGTGTCATGGTTCAGTCACCAATTGAATGAAAGAAACACAGTGTTACACCATGCATGGCCCCCTCTCACTTGTCTTCCCTATGTTCTCACTGTTGCTAGATATTGATAACCAAGGAAGTCCCAGAGCTTGGAGAGAGATCTAAGACACTACTGTGGGGACATACAGTCCATCTACTACAAGCTGCATTGCACAACACTTGAATATTTCCCAGGAATTTGCACAATTTAAGAAGTATTGACAAGTATATGATCTCTCTCCATCTGTATTTTTCTGCACAATAAGGAAATTTATATAAATGAATGCTCTTTGTAAATACCCACTTTCTTTGATCTGTGGAACTTTGCATACTATGTAAGAAAGACTGGTGTGCTTTAATTTAGTTGATCGAGGTACAAGGCAAAGCTCAGCCTCTCCTCAGCTCTCTGGCACTAATCAAACTACATGAGAAAAAAATAACTTTTCTGTGCAAGTCTGAGGCTTGGTTTTGAGAGAGTGCTTAGCTGGCACTCACACACAGCCACAGCCTCAAAAATGGCCATGCCATCTATGGCCATTTGGGCATTTCCTTCCTTCTCACTGATCTTGCCTTCTTTACTTCTTCCTTTGTTTTCTGTTGTGTAAAGTACAGAGGAGATGCTACGGCAAAAAGACTTCTGCATCATCTTCTTACCAACTTAAATCTGGCTATAAATCTTATTTGCAACATTTCATAGTTTTCTTGCATTCTGACTACCAGTTAATAGTGACACTCTTGGTATAATGTTCTTTTGAAATGTATACACCTTACCCTTGTTCATTCAAATGCTGATCCCCCCACCACCACCACCTCTGGTTTCAATGCATACATTGCATTGTGGTGCTTCTTCTAAACATCACCTGTCTCATCTTTGTGTAAACTTCCAAATAAAGCAACTAGACACAATGTTGAGCAGGGAAAGGAAGTAGGTGAGAAAGAGGAGGAGTCAGAGGACAGGAAATAGGGGAGGAGCTGGAGGACACAAAAGAGTGGGAGAAAAAGGCCCAGAGAGCTGGGAGAACAGAGGCAGGTGCACAGATCTTGGAGAGATGGACTGAACCTAATAAGTCATTAAAAGCAAGTATAATGTGGGAAATCTAAATATTAGGAAACTATGAGGGCTTCGAGGTTTAGGAGGAAGTAACTATTGCTCAGCATTGTGTTCTAGGTTAACTACATAAACCCAGTCTCTGTGTGGTGATTTGGTTATACAGCTATTTAGGATTAACAGCAGCTTTACCAGAAGATGTATCAATAGTAAATATTAATCGTCAACTACAACGTGACCCATACACTATAGTATTCTCTTTCTCCCTGCTACCTCCTTCTCTCTCTATTTATCTTTGTCTGTCTTTCTGTCTTTCTGTCTCCCATAGGTTCATGCACAATTACTACTACCATCAAAGATTATTTACAATTTTTTTCAGTGACATTTTACAGTTATAAGATTTCCAGCACTGAAATGAGTAGTTAAAATTGATATCTGTTACTTGGAAATTGGCACACAGTTCCTTTGTCTTCCCTGGGATATAAATTGGTTATACACAGATTCATAGCAAAAGTCAAGGTGGCAAAAATGTTTGAAAATATGCACACTTTCTGTTCTGGCAATGGTACCTTAAGGAATTTATCCTGAGTAGGTCTTCAGTTATGTTCACAGTAATCAACATGCAAAATATTCTTGTGGACCTATATACAGCATGATATGTGTCTCTACATACCTAAAAAATATAGCTCATTGAAAACACCTCTAAAAGATGATGTCCTATGATTGGTAAAAATCAGTTTTTGGCCCGAATATGTTTGTTTATTTAAAATGTTATTACATTTATGTGTTTACTCACAAAGACATGTTCATACCCAGACACACACACAGAGGCAGAGAGAACACATGTGCACATACAAGTCCTATAGAATTTGAGTGAAGACCAGAGGGTAATTTGTGGAAATTTATTCTTCCTTCCACCTGTGTGTCCTGTAAATTGATCTCAGATTTTCAGGATTGCCAGCAAAGCTCGGTATTTGCTGACAGCTCTTAGCAGGTTTATGTGCTCTTCCATTTGGGGATGTGGCAATATATAATAAAAAGCTGTATCACAGGACTGGGAATCTTTTATTAATCTATAGTGATTTTAAATAATGAAGGAAACTTACACCCTATCTACTACTGTAGAAGAGTAAACACACACACACACACACACACACACACACACACATTATACTGGAACAGTGATGCTCCTATTAGACACCATAAGCTTACATATAAAAATCTCAATTCCAAAAATATTTTCCTCTTTTGCAGTTGTTGGCCAGTAGGGTTCTAGAGACACACAAATGTTAAAGGCCAGTGCTATTGTTTATCCTTCTAAAACTGATGGTAAGACTGTATTTGAAAAGCACAATGTCATCAGTGTTACCATCTGTGAACACAACAATATAAAATAACTGCTGATCTGGCAAGACAGGCTCACTGGGACTATTGTAGCAAGAACTTTGTGTAAATAATCAACTACATCCTGATAGATTTTGGTCTCTCTCTGTAAGATCTAATCCATACCTGGGACGATTGTGGGACCAAGAACCTATGGCTAGCCATGTCATAGGTCCTAACAAAGAACCTGTTACTATTGTTCTACTAAACACCCATTGTATTAAACTGACTCCTAATGACTTATTGTTATGCCCATGGGTTAATGTATGAAAAGCTTCTATTTTCAGTAGAAGATGTTTAACATAGAGACCTATAACTAGGCAAGGTTCATAGTATAAAGGCCTGAGCAATGCTCAGCCTTAAACAGGACATCTCCTTCCAAGCCTTGGGGATTACTATTATAGAAGAGGAGGTATGAAGACTTTAAGATTCAAAGATAGTGAGGGAATAAAATCAAAGAGTGTTGGACACAACAGAGGAGCTGTTGGTAACTGATCACTGCTAAAGAAGAAGAACCAAGTTTCTTAAAGGGTGTAGCCACCGAGAGTCACCCACATTTCAGGGGAAGTCTGCACCTTATGAATATATGGGTAGCACAAAATAGACTGGATAGATAAGTCTTAACACACACACACACACACACACACACACACACAGACACAAAGTTGGATGGGTACCGGGGTGGGCATCTGGGAGGAACTGGAAGAGGACAGACACAGGGAAACTCACTGTATGAATTTCTCAAATGGCTAATAAAAAGGAAATTCTCTTTCAGCTTATTTCTCATGATAGCATCAACTTTGTTCCTTGTCTACTGAGATGGAAGCTTTGAGCAGAGACACTGGTTCCTGGATGCCTGAGATATACCAGGCACAGTCCAACAATTGTAGACTGTGTTTGTCTTTCTTCCTTTATCTCACCCATATGAATTTAAGATCTTTGCATTAATTTAACAGGTAGTGAATTTGAACTGTAGAAATTAAACAATCTGGCAGAAGTGAAGTGAGAATGGGATTGAGGCCTCACTTCCAGTGCAAACCTGACAAATCTATGTTCTTCCTATGCAAACATAAACCCAGAGAACATAAGAAAATGAATTAGGAAGAAAGCTTGCACACAAAGGAATGACAGGGACTGGAGACATAAAGGACTCAGCAGCTAAAAGTGCTCCCTGAGGACCAGAGTGCTGTTCCCAAGCACCCAAGTAGTGTACCTCACGAAAATCTATGATTTCAGTGATGGGGTGTGCTGAATACATTTAACCTTCAAGAACATTGTGGTCGCGTGTGCACGCGCGCGAGCATATGTGTGTGTGTGTGTGTGTGTGTGTGTGTGTGTGTGTGTGTGTGTATGAGGATGTGTGCGTGGACACACACACATGCACATGCAAAGAAATAAAAGGAGTTATATAACCTAAGTAACATGACAGTTTAAATACTTTAGGGAGGTGCAAAGGTCAGAATGCATATACTTATACTTTTCTGTAGGAACTCAAACATTGGAAAATGACAAGGCAATGAAAAGAAAGGAATGCACTTCCTAGAGCCAGACATCCTGAGAAAAGCTTTGGGTGGCAAATATGTTCTGGCAGTTATCATGGGACAGAGAAATATTTAAGAAAACACTGAACTTTGTAGGGCTGTTTGTGGGGATTGAGATGCAAGGAAAGGAACATAGAAAGGAAGCCCTGATTTCATCAGGCTGACAAGCATGGCTGAATCCAACAGGAGTTCCAGAATTGATGAGTTCCAGAATTTCACAGTCATGATCCTGAATCATCAACCAAAGGTTCCATTTTCTGTTCTGAATTCTGTGTTTAAAAAGGCAAGAAGGCATTTAATCCATTGGAGAAAGATTTCCATTTAAAATAGTTAAAATTTCTCTGAAAATATTTTTGGTGTTTAAAAAGATAAGTGGCAGTTATCAGGATAATTTATTTATGTGGGGCGATATCTTCCCATGAATATTATGGATCAGTCAGACAGTGCAGTGTATTGAGTTAGGCATCTCCCACCCATGCTTTCCTGACATTTTTGTCTCTTGTTCCACAACCATGCTGAACCCACAAATGCTACGCCCTAGGATACTAAACTTTGTGACAGAATGTGATTGATACTTTTTCCTAGATACTTGATGCACTTGGAGCCTTTAGTATAAATTAATATTGGCAGAAATGAGTGAGACCATATGGGCTTAGTGAACTATACATTCAGTCTCTGCCCTCAGGAGGAAGAGATATGTAGATCTCTAAGAGTACAAGGCTAGCCTGTTCCAAACATGGAGTTCCAGGCCAGCCAGGGTAACAAGGACACTAATGTGTACAACCTGACTTGACATTTAATGAAATGGAAAATGGAAACATGTAGCTGACTGTCTCGTCCTCTAGGATATGAGCAGGCAAATATTTTACTTTCTTGTTGCCTCAGACCATCTTGATTTCACCACCACGCTTCCACATCATGATGTGCTTCAAACCATGAAACAAAGGAAATACCTCTTCTAGATGCTTTGTTAGGTATTACATAACAACAAGAAGGGTTACTAACAATATACATAATAACTGATCAATTATTCACTATAAAAACACAGCATCAGGGGAACACACACACACACACAAAAGGGTTAGCTATGTGGTTTTTATTTTTTCTGAAATGTAACTTTAGGGTTAGGTGTTAGCTCCATTGATAGAGTGCTTTACAAACATGCACAAAAGCACTGATGGCCAGCCCTATGGGGGAAGGGAGACAAGCAAATATAGGCTTATACCTGTACTCTTGGCACTCCAGAGGTACAGGCAAGATAAACAGAAGTTCAAGGTCATTCTCAGCTACATAGTGAGTTCAAAGAAAATGTATGCTACATGAAAACCTCCATCTAAATAACTGATTAATTCAGTAAAAATGAAAATTTATTTTTATAGTCATATCCACTGAAAGCCCCCTTATTTGGCAACATAAATTCTGGGCACATGGAATAACCTCTACTTGTTTAGGCACTGTGCCTGTTGTTTTCTCCATAGATATCACTTGCTCTAGACATAACTCATTGCTCTTGCATATGTGTACTGCGATTCTTGATACCTTCTGATATCTTCTATCTCAAAAGCAGTTTCCAACTATCACACTTTACATGTCTAGCTCAAATGTTCTGTCTTCAAATGTTGTTTTTTGCAAAAAGTTTCCTTTCTACAATTGTTGTGAATGGGTATTGTCAGGGTGTCTTTCTGAAGAAACAGAGACAAGTATAGACTCAACAGAACAGTTCCTTAATACCAAAGCCAAAACTCATGGCCTTATTTGGTTCATATGTCTTCTCAAAGCAAAATGATCAAGTGCACTGCAGCCCATTTCTTTTAAATACCCATTTCTTTGAATGTCTTATTTAGAGTTTCTATTGCTTTGATAAAACACCATGACCAAAAGAAAGTTGAGAAGGAAAGCTTACAGTTCTCAGGAGACATTCCACTATTACAAGAAGTCAGGGCAGAATTCTGGAAGCAGGAACTGAAGTAGAGGACATGGAAGAACACTGCTGGATGGATTGCTCCTCTAGGTTTTCTCAGAGTTATGTTTATGTTGTTTTTCTTATACACCTCAGTACTACCCACCCAGAGGTAGTACCACCCCTGATTGTCTGGGTCTCCCACATCAGTCATTAAGAAAATTATGCTTCGAAGACTTTTTTAAATTGATGTTTTCACTTGTCCAATGATTTTAGCTTGTGTCAGGAAAAATGAAGGCAGGATATTGGCTTGTGAGTTTCAAGGCACCATGAAGATGGGCAGGACCTTACCTGGTGTGTTCAGCAGGCGAGATCTCCTGCAGTGGTATGCCACCTCCTGTTCACAGTGCTCTGAGCCATCAATCAGAGCCTCCAGCTGCTCCATACTGCCACCATAGTTTAAGGTCATGGCATAGGGCTTCTCAGGGTTGGAACCCTGTACCCGAGTCAGCTCTGTGTTGTTGTGCTGAACCGTCGTCCAAATCTTGTCTTCTGCACAGACAACAATACAAAGCAGGAAAAATTTCAAGTAAAACCCAAAGTACATAAACAGTGGGTCACTCAAAGTACAATGAAGTCTCCACCTGAGGACTCAAAGCATCCTATTCCTTACAGAAGGACCAGAGAATTTTGTTCCTTATAGGCTTCTACCTCCAGTTAACACAGAGACAAATAATCTCAGATACTATGTTTATGAATATTAATTCAGACATTGTATATCATGTATTTAATGTCCATTATTAATTTAAAATTGACAAACACAGTCTTCCTCCTTATCCATAGGTTGGGTCTTCAAAGACTATCTAAAACTATCTAAATGTCTGCTGGTGCTCAACTTTCTCACATAGAATAACATAGCATTTGCATATTATATACACCCACTTATACTTTAAATCATCCCAACATTGCTTTTGATATATAATAAGAGATAAATGCTATGTTATTCTGTATTATGTAAGAAATTTTGTCAAGGACAAAATACTGGTGCAAGTTCATTACGAACACAGTACCAGAGGTAATTTCCTAAATAACCTTTAAGTATCAGAATGAAATCTAGAGCTACAGACAATAATCGTGTGCAAAACACATTATTATCAAGGTTGAAACTGCACTATGTAAGCTTAATATCTGAGTACTAAACCTTAAGTGACAATACAAAAATACTGGGCATGTTGGCACATACTTGTAACTTCAGTGCTTGGGAAGGGAAACAAAAGCGGTGCAACCCTAGATCCTGCGGACGAGACCGCCTAGCCTACGCAGAGAATGCCAGACCAATGAGAGGTTCTTGTTTGTTAATTTATCCTTTTTTCAATTTATATCCCAACAATAGCCCCCTCTCTCTTCTCTACCTCCTTCTTCCCCCACTTCCTCTCTCCTATTTCTCAGAAAAGGGGAGCCCCCCCCAAGCCAACGCAGCTTATTAGCTTGCATCAGGACTGAGCTCATCCTCTTTCCCTGTGGTCTGACAAGGCAGCTCTCCCCAGGGGGAACTGATCAAAAAGCAGGCAACAGAGTCCATGTTGCTTCCTTTACTAGGGTACCCACATGAAGCATGAGGTACTCATAGGCTACATCTGTATAGGGGGGCCTAGTTTCAGTTCATGCATAATCCTTGGTTGGGTGCTTCAGTCTCAGCAAACCCCTCTTTGGTTTTGGTTAGTTCACTCTGTTGCTCTTCTTGTGGAGCTCCTCTCTCTTCCAGGTTCTTCTATGCCCCCCCCACCCCCGCACTTTTCCAAAAGACTCTCTATGCTTCACACAATGTTTAGCTGTGAGTCTCAGCATCTGTTCAATCCGTTAAAGTGTGGAAACTCTCAGAGGACAACTGTGCATCACCATACAACAAAGACATTTGCACAACTGTGTTCATAGCAACTTTATTCATAGTAGCCAGAATGTGGAAAAAAACTAGATGTTCTCCAACCAAAGAATGTATAAAGAATGTGTAGTACCTTTACACAATTGAATACTACTCAGCTATTAAAAACAAGGATTATAAAATGATTATGAAATTTACAGGCAAATTGATGGAACTAGAAAAGATCATCCTGAGTGAGGTAACACAGATCCAGAAAGACATACATGGTATGCACACACTTATAAGCATATTTTAGAAGGATAAACATAATACAGTTCACAGAGCCAAAGAAAATAAGTAACAAGGAGGAACCAAGAAAGGATGCTTAAATCTCAGTCAGAAGGGAAATAAAATAGACAGCAGAAGTTTTTGAAGAGCGGGAATAGGGTAGGAGAGGAAGCACAGATAGAAATGTGGGTGGTGAGAGTTTTTTCAAAGGAACAGAGGGGGTTTGCAAAGATGGTTTAGAGACTACACTGCTCTTGAAGAGGACCCAAGTTCTGTTCCCATATCCATATTAAGGGTTCACAACTACATATGATTTTATTGTTGGAGGATTCAGTTCACTCTTCTGGCCCCCATAGACATGTGCACTCACATGCACAAATACACACCTTTTTCCTAATTTCCAAATGGAAAAAAAAATGAATGAAAACTAAGGAATGACAACTGAGGTTGTCTCTGGCCTCCAAATACTTGCAAACACACATGAGTATACAAAAACATTGTAATGGATATTGTTGATTGTCAACTAGACTACATCTGAAATTAATTAAAACCCGAGGAGCTGGGTACACCTGTAAGGAATTGTTTTTTATTAATTTCAAGTGGGAATAGCCACCCTTTAATCCAGATATTTTGAGGTAGAATAATCCACCTTTAGTCTTGGCCTTCTGGTGGCAGCCGTATAAGGAACATGGAAGAAGGAAGCATTTGTTTTTTATTTGCCTGCCCTCATTCTTACTCAAAAGTCAATTCACTGGCATTAGAGCCTACTTCTTTGTGATTCTGGCATTCACTGAAAAACAGCCAAGATATCCAGCAGCATGGACTGCAGTGTTCTTGGCCATTTTTGGACTAACTAGATCACAGCCTGTAAGCCACTTGAATAAAGCCTATATTTCTATATTCTGTCAGTTCTGTTCCTTTCTCTAGAGGAATCCTGCTCAATACAAAAATCATACATACGTACAAAAATTATCTTGAAATATTTATACTGAATGAATGCACAGACTTTTTCAATAAGACTCTTTCAATAAGAAAAATAAAAGAACAAGGCAAGGAAGAATGTAAGATATGGGTATGAGAAAGGAATTTGGTTTTAAAGGCAAAAATGTTTTCACTTGAAGTCTGCTGTTGCCAGTATGAGGCATGGACTAGTTAGCTCAGTGTTGTAGCCCATTAAAACTCATAACAGCAACAAAAGGACAGCAGTGCCCACTACACAGGCAGGCAGAAGCCTGCTAATGTGGAACTGAAACCAAGACCATCAAGTTGCAAGGCAGGAAGGAGAGACGGTTCCGAAGTTAAAACAGTTAAAAAGTCCCATGTTCAGTTCTCAGCACCCAAGTCACACAGTGCATAAACATCTATAGGTCCAGTTCCAGGGAATCCAATGCCATCTCTGGCCTTGAAGGGAAATGGCTCAGAAGTGCACATACCCACACACAGCTACACAGGAATAAAAATAAACAAATCTTAAAGCTGCAAGGCACTGTGTGGAGTAGGTTGGACACTGTTGTGATATCTTGGAGGAAAATATTTATTGCATCTTCACACGGACTTTAATTCTAAAAATCTTCACAAATAAAGCAGGGGAAGAAACAGGAAGACTTGAGAAGTGTTTGCCACCTGAGAATCTGGCCCACATAATTACAGAATTACTCTTCATACATTCGTAAAGTAGAAAATGAACAAAGAAGAGAAATCGTGTGGTTTCTTCCCTCTTCCACCTTCTTAGTTTACAAATGGGGAAAACCAGTAACCCACAGTATTTCTGTTACAAACACAGATAGGAAAACATGCTAACATGCTGAAAGCAACTGTTATTATTAACTATAATCAGCAAGATTGGGGTCATTGTGATTTAACTTAAAAAGGGGGGGGGGTGAACTGACTGCTGTTCCGGGTTTCTTGTATTATTTCTTCCCACCAATTCTTTCTATGACCTGGGAAAAGTTATTTCATCTCCCTACACTTCAGTTTCAGTATATTAGTAAAAGAAAGAAATTGCTTGGTTTGGTTTTAATAGTTTCCTAAGGATTTTAAATTTGGGAATAGTTCTCACATCACTCAATTAAATTATTCACAGCAACAGTGAGTCACCCTAGGAATAGTTCCCCAATCATCAT
This sequence comes from Rhombomys opimus, assembly GCA_010120015.1. Taxonomy (NCBI): domain Eukaryota; kingdom Metazoa; phylum Chordata; class Mammalia; order Rodentia; family Muridae; genus Rhombomys; species Rhombomys opimus. The sequence continues at coordinate 72,736 of REGO01000302.1, forward strand.
GTTCCCAGACAAACATGCTTTGCTATTTTAAAATAGGGCTTCACTTCTGTAAAGTGTAGTAGACAAAAGTGTGGTAAGCAAACTATTTTCATTGAATTTTAACTCTGAAAATAAAATGATGTAGACTCATATTGTTTAAGTTAAATGAATATTCACCTTAGACTCTAAAATATCTGTCTTAGATATGGTTTCTATTGTTTTGATGAGACACCATGACCAAAAAGCAAGTTAGTGTAAAAGGGATTTATTTTGCTTACACTTCTATATCACTTTTTATCATCAAAGGAAGTCAGGACAGGAACTAAAACAAGGCAGGAACCTGAAGGCAAAATCTGATAAGGAGGCCACAGAGGGGTGCTGCTTAGTGGCTTGTTCCTCATGGCTTTCTCAGCCTGCTTTCTTATACAGCCAAAGACCACCAGACCAAAAATGGTACCACCCACAATAGGCTGGGCTCTCCCCATCAATCTCTAATTAAGAAAATGTCCTACATATTGCCCTAGGTTTAATTATATGGAGGCATTTTCTCAATTATATCGAGACCCCCTCCTCTCTGATATCTCTAGTTGTGACAAGTTGATATGAAACTAGCTAGTACAATACCAATATACACAAGTGTAATAAAATTAGCAAAAAGAGTTATTATTAAATACAGAGTTACTATAGATTAAAATATAAAAATAGAAACCTTTGAAATGGTCATGATGTCTATAAGAAGGTTTATGTTTATTTCTAAAGTATATTGATATAGCCATTCTACTTCCCCTATGCTAGAATATCTTTCAAATATTATGTAGTAACTTTACAGATATAACAGGCCCAATTACACATCAAAGAATAAAGACCAAGGGAGAGATGATTCCTTGAAAACTATACCCTATTAGCTAGTTTATGTTAGAAGTTCTCCTTACATTTTTTCTCACTACCATTTTTTCATTCTGTCATATATCTATCAATGTTCTATAATCCATCAGTCATTAGTAATTTTCTATGCTCTATCTATCTATCTATCTATCTATCTATCTATCTATCTATCTATCATCTATCTATTCACCTACCATCTATCAGAAGTTAACTTGTCTCCATTCTCAATATATGTAACCTGTTTCTTGACATAGCTCACACATCATAACCAAAGTATTTCTTCCTATATAAATGTAGATTTTCCATTATGTGTACTTATTATGTGATTGTTCACTTTAGCTCAATCATGTTCTGTCTTTCATGAGATGGAAATTGAGGCTGTATCAGAACTGGGTGTTGCCCATTCTGCTTTTGGGAAGTAAGAGTTAATAACTGGCACATTTGATGCCACGAGCATCAAATGTACAATGTTCAGAAGGAAAAATACAGTGCTTCAAAGTGCTATTCTTTATAGCTCGGTCAGTAGGCATCACATGTTTAACGATGAACATTATGCTAGGATGAACAGTAGAGATAGGAACTTAAAGCCCATGTTCACATCTGGATTTCCTAGAGGGACATTACAAAAACATCAAAACATATCAGGACTAAGTGCCTGGCAAGGCAGTCCCACCAGGTGGAAGTGATCAAAAATCATGTAAGAGAGTCCTTGTAAAAGTCACCTGCCACTTCCCTTACTAAGAAACCCACATGAAGACCAAGCAGAGTTTCATTTGCTTACCTGAAAATTTCATAAGTTCATTTTTTCCTTAGAGCTGAAAAAAATTCCATTGTGTATAGGTAATACATTTGCATTATCAATTTGTAGGTTGATGGAAATCTAACCCAATTATTTGTACTAGATAGTGGGAATACTGTAGCTATGAACATATATATATGAGCATGTGTCTCTGTACTAGGAGATAGAGTATTTTGTATAAATGCCCAGGGTGGTATAGCTGAGACATATAGGTGACCTGTGGCTAGTTTATTGAGCAACCACTAAGTTGATTTCTACAATGATTGCACCAATTTTCACTACAAAAAAAGTACATGAATGGGATCTAAGATGTAATCTCAAGGCAAATTTAGTTTGCACATTCCTGATGCCTAAGGATGAGTGGGACTTGATGAAATTAAAAGCTTCTATATATTTTCTATAAGACGCATATTCTATATGAGTTTGTAAGCTGTGGGTCCTGTTATTAAACTAGGTTCATCAGGCTTGGCAACAGATGCTTTAACTACTGAGCTACCTCATCAGCACAAAAAATAACTCTAATATAGTTAATCTATTAGAGAACACACCAGGAGACCTGTTATCCCTGTTTTCCATTTGTAAGCTAACAGCAACATGAGTTTGCGACTTTCTCCAAGAAGCACTGCAATTTTCTCTGCAAAACATTGAAAAGATGCTAGCTCTAAACATCTTTTGAAACCAACCTTGAGAATTCAATTGACAGGCAGCTCAGTGTACAACTGGGTTACCTAGAAAGGGGAACAGGGGCTGTCTCTGACAGGAACTCAGTGTCTGGCTCTTTGATCACCTTGCCCTGAGTGGGAGGAGAGCATTACTAGGCCAAAGAGGAAGACAATGAAGCCAGTCCTAATGAGACCTGATAAGCTAGGGTCAGATGGAAGGGGGAGGAGGACCTCCCCTATCAGTGGACTTTGGGAACTGCATGGGAGCAGAAGAAGAAGGAAAGGGAGAATTGGGAGGGGAACAGGAAGGGGGCTACAGCTGGAATACAAAGTGAACAAATTGTATTTAATGAAAAATAAATAAATTTAATAAAAAATGAAATTCTCTTTAAATAGTTCTGAACACACACAAACGGGATGAACTTGAAACTTAGGTTGGCTTATCTGTGGATTACCTTATTACTTTAATTAAAACGGACTTTTGAAATCAAACATTCAAAGGAGTTGATTTCATCAATGGGGCATGAAAATTTCTGTGTGTGTTTTAGAGTCAGGATTTTGATAAATGTGTGTGATAGCTACTTTTCATTGTCAACATAAGAAAAACTAAAATCATGTCAGACATAAGCTTCTGGTTACACTGTGCTGTAAATCTAGATAAGTTAATTGATAAGGGAAACTCCATTTTAATGCAAGCAGCACAATTCCATAGGATAGAATCCTGGACTGCATGAAAAAGAAGAGGGGAGCAGATCACCAGCATTCATCCCTTTCTGCCTGCTTCCTTACCACAGATGCAATGTGACCAGAGGCCCCAAGCTCTCAGTCACATTCCTTCCCAATGATGGACTGTCTTTCAATTGTTAGCCAAACAAATAGCCCTGCTACCCATTAGGCTCATGGAAGAAGTAGATCAGCTCCCCGAGTCTCAGTCTACTGGTCTTTTAAATGGGCAGTGTTATGAGCAATAAATAAAGACAGATAGATTGGCCTAAATCGTAGAGTCAACTCAGGCTAGTAGTTGTCCCTAACTTCCCTTATGGTATTTCTCTCCTCTTCAACAATGAAATCAGGAAGCCATTCTGGTCATACCATTCCAGGTGGACCTCAAGAGGTTACTGGAATAAAAGTAGAACTCAACTGCGAGAATCTAAATATCTTTAGAGATTGAGTAATACACATTTCTTTTTCCATTTTCTATGTATGTATTTATGTGCATTTCTATGCATATGGGATCATGTAGGAGCAGGGGTGCACATACCCATGTGTGCTCAGGCATGTGTAGGCATGAGATTGATGTTGAGAATCATTCTGGATCACTCTTTCTCAATGAAACCAGAGCTTTCCATATGCTTCTTGTGGGTAGTCAGTTTACACTGGAAATGTCTTCCTGCTGACTTCCCAATCTGGTAGTACAGGTGGGTCACTATGACCCCTGGCATTTGCATAGGTTTTGGAGATTTGAACTCAGGTCTTCATGTTTGTCCGAACAAGAATTTCAAACATGGAGCGACCTTCCCAGCCTGTTAGCATATATATTTTTTTCCTTTTCATTCATATTGTTACAAATGTAACATATATGTGTAAAATACATAAACAAAACCTGCTGAGTGCTGCAGTGCAGCAATGCATTTTTTTAAATTTTTTATTTAACTTTTATTAAATACACTTTATTCCTTTTGTATCCCCCCATAAGCCCCTCCCTCCTCCCCTCCCGGTCCCACCCCCCCCCCTTCTGCATGCATGCCTCTCCCCAAGTCCACTGAAAGGGGAGGTCCTCCTCTCCTTCTTTCTGATTTTTTTTTTGTTCTTCTCAATGCAGTTTATTCAGGAACCTTGAACAATCTTCTGGCCCTAGGGAAAGCCAGCCCACAACTTAAAATAGCCTCTGGGTAGCCAACCCCAGCGTGCCTCGTGGGCAATGCAAATACGTCCACATACACGGAAGCAAGCCAGATCCTCAGCCTTAGCCGAATATGGAGTTGTTTTGATGAGAAAAATCGAATAAAAATTTTAAAGAAATTAGAGAAGAAACTTTCGAAATCCATAGCAAAAACTACAATTGAAAGTACAACCTACCAGGTCTTCTGGGGGACACCTATGGGTAGTTTATTCTTAGAACAAATTGTATAGTGATAAGCATTCACATTAGAAAGCCAGGTCTAAGGAAAGCCACCTAATGATGCTCGGTTAATCTTTAGAAAAACATGAAGCCAATCAAAAACCTAGTGGGCAGCAAGAAATAATAAACATTCAGGTTGAAACTAATCAAATAGAAATGACAAGAAAAGTATATAATATTAATAAAACAGATTTGAGTCTTTGAAAAAAGTTTTATGTTTGATAAACTCACCCAAATATGAACAAAATCAAAGATGAATAGGGAATTTTAAAAACTAATTCCAGTTAAATCCAGATCATTTTACTGTTAGAAACAAGCCCAGAAACCTATGCTGTAGGATGTACCTCCTCTACAACTTTAATAATGGGAAGGATGACAAGTAGTGTAAAGCAGTTTCCACCTCCTTTAAAAGCCATAGAGTTTTACCAATAGTTGTTATTTCTCCCAAGAGTAGCAGCCAAGCTGCTTAGGGAGGAATGCATCCCTGTCCGATGCACCTACCACAACCAACTATGTTTAAACAGGGATTCTCTGTTTGTGGGAGCCTGTATTACCAGTTCCAGGCCGCTGCACTCCCTGCATTAACTGTGATGCACACAATATCACATCCATTATCACTCTTCCAGCTTTCTGTGCTGGCCAGATTTACAACTTCCAGACAACCATAGACTGATTTATCATTTCAGTTTACTTTAGCCTTTACTTTTTAGGTAGCTTTCTAATGTTATATTTTCCCTTGCTTTAAAGTAGAGGGCATGATCAAAGAGACCCAAGAAATCTGTTTTATGGTGGTGGATTAGATTCCACATATACTGAATCATATTTGATGAAAATTTATGTTATATGTCTAGGCTCCCTTTTAGTGACATACACAAAAGTAGCAGGGCTACCAGGTGAGTCAATACTGTAGACCTCAGCTCAAGAGTGTATATCTGAGTGCGGAGGTTTATTTCAGTTAAGGAAATGCTTAAGTAGCATGAAAAAAGGCTTGTGTTTGATCTCCAGCCCCACATAAACCAGATAAGGTGGTGCAACCCTGTTTGTTTGTTTGTTCTTTGTTTTTCGTTTGTTTGTTTGGTTGGTTGGTTTTTTTGCATTTTAAATAGAGAATTAGGAGGACCAGGAGTTCACAAAAATCCTCAGCTGCAAAGTGAGTTCAGTACCAGCCTGGATATATGAAATGCTATCCAGAAAAGTGGTTGGCTCAAGTGGGACTGCTTTTGCATTGCTTTCTCATTGTGATCCATATCTGATCCAGCAAATGTGGAGGCTAGAGGCCTTGGGTCCAGGACCAGCTAATTTCTCCCACTGATCTCCACTATTTTATCTCTGTAGCATGCAGAGAGACAGATGCTTTCAAGACAAATTGTGAGTTATATTTTGAGAAGAAAACAGTGATGTTGCCAGTAGTTCTTGCAATGGTCTTACAAGTGTTCATTTTCTTTCCCTCTTGAAATCCTTGTCAGAATCTTTTGTCATGGAGACTGGTAATAAAGGATTATTTTATTTTTTAAATTATTTTTATTTTTATTAATTATAGTTTATTCAGTTTATTCACTTTGTATTCCACCTGTAGCTCCCTCCCTCCTCCTCTTCCAATCCCACCCTCCCTTCTTCTCCACCATGCCTCTCCCCCAGTCCACTGATGGGGGAGGTCCTCCTCCTCTTCCTTCTGATCCTAGTCTATCAGGCCTCATCAGGAGTGGCTGCATTGTCTTCCTCTGTGGCCTGGTAAGGCTGCTCCCCCTTAAGGGGGAGATGATCAAAGAGCAGGCCAATGAGTTCATGTCAGAGACAGTCCCTGTTTCCTTTACTATGGAACCCACTTGGACACTGAACTACCATGGGCTACATCTGTTTTCAAAAAACATTTCTTTTTAAAAGGATCAAGAGATGGTTCAGTAGCAAAGAGTTCTTGCTATTCTTGCAGTAGATCCAGGTTTAATTGTCAGCACTCACATTTGCTGATTTGCAACCATTTGAAATTCAAGTTCCAGGATCTGGCAGCCTTTTCTGGCCTCCAGGGTGGCAGTAATGTCCATGGTACTTATACACAGACACACACACACACACACACACACACACACACACACACATTCTCAGTCCAATAAAATAAAAATAAATAAACCAGCTGGGTAGGGGTAGTGCTTTTAATCCCAACACTTCATAAGTAGATGCAGGCAAATAACTTAGGTTATTTCGAGGTCAGCCTAGTCTACAAAATGAATTTCGGGATAGCTAGAGCCTCACAGAGAAACCCTGCTTCAAAAGACCTAAATAAACAAACAAGTCTTTATTCTATGTGTTTCCATATGTGGACAGGTAAATGTATAGGCACCCAATGCATCAATGTATTTATGAAATTCAACGGGATTGAGTGTGTCAAGTGCCTTTACTCACTGGGCTAACTGGTTGACCTTTACTCAAGAATGACCTTAAATTTCTGATCTTTCTATCTCTTTCTCATCAGTGCTAGTCTCCAACATACCTTTCTGCAGTACTGGGGATTGTACCCAGAGCTTTCTGCTAGCTAGGAGAACACTCTGCCAACTATGCTCTATTTCTAGTCATTGACTTAGAATTTTCTAGGAAGTCTTGAAAGAATTTTGTGGCAGAGATTATTTAGGTCAAGTCTGAAGATAAAAATGGTAACTCATTCAAATCTACCTTCAATTTCAACATGTGTCATTTTTACTATTGCGTGGTGGTAGTCTTGAGCTTTCATCTTTCACAACCTCTTCTTTCTACAAATAAAAATATGAAATGATCCCTTGTTTACATTTCATTTTGTGGAATAAATGTGATAAAATGTCTGACTTTATAAACCAGGGCCTACAAGATGAATAATGTTTCATAACTCTCCATTTAGATATTTGAAGATGTCAATATCACTCCACAGAATTTCCTGAGATTCAGCCAATGCAAAGGACTTGCCTCTATCTGCAGAAGTGGTAACAAAGGGTTTCGTTTACATTTGTCCTTCTAAGAACAAAAGAAAACAATTTTCCCCCATCTCTCTTTCCTTCCCTGCCCTCTCTCTCTGATTGACTATCTGTTTTTTATATATATATTTCAATACATGTATTGCATGTATTACATACATTTACATGTGTGTTGGAGATGCACATGGTTGTTTACAGTTGGCAATCTCAAATGTTTTCCATTTTATGTACAGCACAGGGAACAGAGCAAAAAACAACATTTTAAACACTCCTCTCAGCTCACTTTTAATAGATAATTGAACATTGAGAACCTCAGCTTTCTAATTCTTTTCATTCACTCCTCCCAAACCTTGGCATGAAGTATGATGATGTCCATGTTACAGTAGAGGAAAGTAGTGGTAAGAAATGTATAGTGGGCACTGGGCACCTCTTCTCTTTGTAGTTCTTCCTGAGGGTGAGCCACAGGAAGAACAGTGCAAGCTGAAGGAAGCATGTTAGGGTACAGGAGCCCTTCATTGCCTTAGACTCTCTGTGTTACTTGAACCTGAACACTTAGGTTCATAGTCACAACCTTACAATTTCAGTTGTAAATCCAACTCTAAGCAAGAAGTTTAGCACATGAGATCCCTGTACTTTCTTCATTAAAACAAAGAAAATGCGTCTTATTCACATAGGTGCTGTGAAAACAGTGCCATCTCCACTGTGAAATGCAGATGACTGGACTTCAGGCTAGTAGCTGCTCTATAAATAAGAAATGTTTCTACTACAAAATCAGCTCAAAGGCTGGGGACATGGCTCAGAGGGTAACCAGTACCTGTTGGCCAAGCTGAGGACTTGACTTTAAATCCCCAGTAACCACTTCATACATGATCTGTTCCTATGCCTCAACATTGTGGAGGGCAGAGGCAGGGGGATTTGAAGGCTTCTAAATCACCAGTTTATTTCCAAGTTCAAGAGGGGCCTTCTCATGCCTGCTGTAATTTTCTCATCTCTGTTCATACTTATGGGGACACATGCTCATACACACCTGTGTGCTTACACCATGCATATATATATCACATACACACAAACCTCCTCACACATACATACCAAAAGTGGCTCAGATATGCAGCTATTAAAGACACCTTGAAAGACCATAGCTCTTTTTCCTCTCTACATCTTCCCTCAAAACCCTTTCCTCCTGGTTACTCTTTCTGAGCTATCAATGACTTCCTACTCATTTCTCAAACTGGGTCTAAAATATTTGTGTACTGCACCTGTCTTCTTTCAATTTATTTCTTTTTTTTTGAACAAAAAATAAATTTATTAACTTTGTGATGCTGGTGCTCAACTCAGTCAACATTAGAATATAATTTGTGTAAATTAACTTTGTATAATTGACTGAAGGAATGATGAACAAAAATCTCAACCCATAAAAATAAGAAAGGAAGAAAATAAATAAGAATTACAAATACATAATTTATTGAGAGAGTCACAAAATATTTTGAGGTTTGTGGAAATAACTTTGTTAATAGTGTTTTATTTTTCACCAGACCCACGTTCCATGAGTAGAAACTGATAAGAAAAACCAAACATGAAAGTGCTGTGTTGAAATAGGAAAGACAACTTCTGGAGCTTGTGGCCAATTAGTGATCACCAGGTCAATGAGAAACTTGGTTTCTTTGTTCAAAAACCAAAGTGGGTGTCATCCAAGGAACAACACTCAAGGTTCCCCTTTGCTTCCGCATGCACACACACACACACACAAACACACACACACACACACAATTTTAAGAAGTTAATTTAAATATTTAATTTATTTTCCTTAATTCATTTCTTAAGGACAAGAATAGATTTATTCACTGTGTAAACTTTGGTGTCAAACGCAGACAACATTATAATTGTCTGAATTAATTTCCACATAATTGAGTAATGGACAGATAACTGAGCACATCAAAAATATATGAGGAAACAAATAAGAGAGAGTTGACAAATAGATAAATATATGAGAGATTAATAAAGAATTTGAGAAATCTGTTGGTTAACAGAGAAGAGAAGCATGAAAGAACTATGAGCCCAATGCTGGAAAATCTTGAGAACACAAGCTTCCTCTCCTCACTCCTCTCCTCTAGTGTGGTTGGACTCAACAGACCATGTTAAATGGATGTGTGAAAGGAATTTCTCTAAGTGGCTGTTAAAATTCTTGGTAATTTGAAGGTGACAGTGCTTTAATTTCAGGGTAATGCCATGGCTTTATGACTTAATACTTTTATCTAATAGCTCAATTTAGCAGGAGATTATGGCATCTGCTGCTAGCCTAGAGAGACCACTTCACAGCACAGGCTTCTTCACATGGAGAAAAGATCTATTGCAGGACTTGGCTTGAGAGACTAGCTTTCCGGAAGTCCCACACGGTCCACACTTCTGACAACATGATGTATAAAATGCTACTTTTTGAAACAGTGGATGGCTGTTTTTGAGATCCCTGCAATACAGTAATCAAACTATCCCTCTGAAATGTAAACCACAATATAAGTTGGAATGATATAAAGAAGCATCGACACTAGTATTATCCCATGTGATTGAACTGCAAATGAGCAACATTACATAAGCCACCCATGAGTGACTCTCCACTGGTAAACCAACTTTGCAACTTCTCCCAGGACGAGCTAAACCCATTGTCAGTGAAGACATTGGTCATGCTTTGGGGGAGGGTGGATAAAGTGAGAAAAGTGAAGTAGGATAGAAAGTCAGGGGTAAAATAAAACAAAATAAAATAAAATAAGGGAGTCTGGTCTTGGAATCTGCTTGATCCTTGGAGAAGCCAGAACTCCAGTATAATGGACAGCTACTGGAGGCCTTTCCCTTCCCCTTCTGAAATGCTGCAGTTTTGCCAAGTTTCTCCATAGACACTCTCTGTGCAACGCTAGTGGCTCCTGGATTTAGCCATTCAAATTATAATCTCCTCCAAGAAATATCTACAGCAACCCTTGTTGGGGATTGGTCTGATGCTTGCATTTTTATGCTAATTACTGGCCTTCAAGATCTGGTTATTTGCATTGTCCTTATTGTGTAAACCTGCCTAAGACATTATTCCTGATTGGTTGATTAAGAGACCTAACACCTGGGCAGGGCAGAATGGGGTAGTCATGGCTAAGATTCCTGGGCTTTGCGTTCCTGAGAATCACAGAAGACAGAGAAATTGAGAAGAGGAAAGAGGATGCCGTGATGGATTAGTGTGGAAAAGCAACCATGTGGGGTGGGAGGAAGGACTCTGAGGATGGTGTGCATACAGAAAACATCAGGATGAAAAATATAAGCAAGTGTTTATAAGATTATGGAAGGAAGGTAGTCTAGATAGGAATGGTTAAGGTAGATGGCAAGAGATTTTTGCTGGGAGGTTATTGAGATAGCTTAGGTGGAAATATTTGCCCGGCCCAAGGTGTATAAGGCAATTGTAAAATCTAACAGGTGTCTGTGTCTTATTGATTGTGATAGCAGGTTAAATAATACCACCATAATAACAATTAGGACTAATAATAAATTATATTTATCCCAATATAATTAATTTTAAACAACACACCCTATAATTTCATTTATTAAAATAGAAACAAAATTGAATTAGTGCCTTTATGGCCAATGTAAGACACTTAGTAGTTACTCTCTATGAGAAATCCATATTAACATCTGGTTATGTCACTTTCTTTCTCTGAGCACCTCTCTCTCTCCCACCATGCTTAAGTTTTATATTAAAATATAATTGCTACGGGCCAGTAGGTAAGAACATGTTTAATTCCTGGGATGCACAAGGTAAAGGAGAAATTTGACTCCTGGAAGTTATTATTTGACCTCTACACCTTCACAAACACTGACATACACACAAGAAAAAGAGATGTAATAAAAAATTTCCCTGTTCCCCAAACACAGACAGAAACAGAGACAGAGGAAAAAATTATTATGGTATAGTCTCTCATCTTCCTAGAGCTTGCCATATTTTTTGTTTGTTTGTTTGTTTATTTGTTTGTTTATAGTAAGAATGTCCAAATATTTAGCTTTCTTCTGACTCTTACTTCATCCAAAGTAGGAATGGTTCTAAAAACAAACAAACAATCAAAATAAACAAAAACAACAACAACAAAAACAAACAAAACAAAACAAAAACTTAGGGTAGTTCCTGGGTGCTGGTTCTGCCCACACATCTTGGGATGGTGGCCATTGGAGATTACCAGCAGAGGTGAGGTTTGTTCCATGACCTCTGCATGACAATTCTTGGGCAGCAGCTCTACCTGTGGTCCCAGGAACAGTGACAAAACTGAAGTCTGTCCCAAGCTCTCCAACTGCTAGTTCTCTGGCAGCAGTTCTTCCTGCAATCCTAGAGGTAACAGACATTGGGAATGTCAGCAGTGCTGAGGCCTGTTGTGTGAGTACCATGCACCAGGTCCTGGGTCCCAGCTCTGCCTGCAATCTCAAAGGTGGCAGACAGTAGCAACCTCTGAAGGTGACAGCCATCAGGGTTTATCAGGTCCCTCAAAGCCTGCCAACATCAGAGACAAACAGATGGCTCGAGGACACCATAAAAACACACTCAAAAAAAAAAAAAATAAAACAAGGGAAAAGAAAATCAAAACAATAAAGAAAACACAATCTGAGGCAATCCTAAAATAGGAAAACCTAGGAAGGAGAACAGGAACTACAGACTACAAGAGATGATAGAAAGAATCTCAGGCATAGAAGATATGATAGAAGAAATCAATACATTGATCAAAGAAAATGCTAAATCTAAAAATGATTTTAAAATAAAGCATCCAGGAAATTTAGAACATCATAAGAAGATCGCACCTAAGAATAATAGGAATAGAAAGAGAAGATTCCCAGCTCCAAGGCAAGAAAATATGAACAAAATCACAGAAGATAACTTTCCTAATCTAAAGAAAGAGATGCCTAAAAATGTACAAGAAGTCTAAGGAACCCCAAAAATTTGGACAAAAAATGCTCTCACCACATAATAATAATAAAAATAAATGTAGAGAGCAAAAAATACTAAAGGTCACAATAAAAAGGACCAAGTAACATAAAGGCAGAGTAGAATTACCCTGAACTTTGTAACAGAGACAAAAAGTCAGAAGGGTCTGAACAGATAACTTGCAGACCTTAGGAGACACAGACTCCTTCCCAGACTATTATAACCTGCAACTTTTAAAATTACCACCAGATGGAGAAAACAAGATATTCTATGACAACCCCAAATTTAAACAATATATTTTCATTAACCCTGACCTACAGAGGATACTACAAGAAAAATTCCAATGCTATAAGTGTAACTATACCTGAAAGAATACAGTAAATAAATAATTTCACACCAGGAAAAACAAAAGAAGGGCAGGACACACTCGCAACCACCACCAATATCAATATTACAGGAAATGGACTGAGAAAGAAATGAAGGAAACAACACCCTTAACAATAGCTACAAATAATATCATGTACCTTTGTGTAACTTTAACTAAGCAAGTAAAAGACCTGTATGACAAAAACTTCAAGTTTCTGAAGAAATAAACTGAAGAAGATGTCAGAAGATAGAAATATCTCCCATGCTTATAGATCAGTAGATTACCATAGTAAAAATGGCCATCTTACAGAAAGTAATCAATAGATTCAATGTAAGTCTCATCAAAATATCAACAAAATTATTTAGAGAATTTGAAAGAAAAATTGTCAACTTCATATAGAAAAACAAACAAAACAGAATAGCTAAAACAATCCTTAAAAAAAAAAAAAAAAGAAGTTCTGGGAGTATTTCCATCCCTGACTTCAAGCTGTACTAGAGAACAATAGTAATAAAAATTGACTACATAATATTGGCTTAGAAACAGACTCATTGATCACTGGAATCAAACTGAAAACCCAGAAATAAAGAAATAAACCCACACATCTATGGACACTTGAATTTTCATACTAAGCCAAATCCATACAATGTAGAAAAGAAAGCATCTTCAACAAATGGTGCCAGTCCGACTATATGTCTACATGGACAAAAGTGCAAATAGACCCATATTTATCACCCTGCACAAAAACCAAGTCCAATTGGATTAAAGATCACAACATAAACCAGACATGCTAAATCAATCAGAAGGAAAGTGGGAATCACTTGAATTCATTAGCACAGGAAACAACTTTTTGAACAGGACACCAGTATTTCAAGCTCTAAGATCAACAATTAATAAATAGCACCTCTTGAAATTGGAAAATTTTCTGTAAGGCAAAAGACACTGTCAACAGAACAAATCAACAGCCTACAGGTTGGGAAAAGATCTTCAGTAACCCTATATCTGACAAAGGGCTAAACTCCACAAAATGTACGGAAGTCAAGAAATTAAGCAACAAAAAAACAAATAATACATTTAAAACATGGGGTTCAGAGCTTAACAAAGAATTCTCAACAGAGGAATCTCAACTGGCAGAGAAGCACTTAAAAGAAATGTTCAAATTATCTGGGAGATGCAAATCAAAATGACTCTGAGATTCAATCTTACACCTGTCAGAATGGCTAAGATAAAAAATATCAACTGACCACACATGGTGGCAAGGGTGTGGAGAAAGGAGAACACTCCTCCATTGCTGCTGGAAGTGAAAACTTCTATAAACATTTTGGAAATCAATCTCACACTTTTTTTTTTTTTCTTCAGAAAATCAGATATAGAACTACTTCAAGACCCAGCTATACCACTTCTCGGCATATACTCAAAAGAGAATCCATCATATTGTAAGGACATTTGCTCAACCATGTTCATAGGGGCTTTATTAATAATAGCCAGAAACTGGAAACAGCCTAGACATCCCTAAACCGAAGAATGAATAAAGAAAATATGGTATATTTACACAATGGAATACTACTCAGCTATTAAAAACAAGGAAATCATGAAATTTGCAGGCAAATGGATGGACTAGAAAGCATTATTCTGATGGAGGCAACCCAGACACAGAAAGACACACATGGTTTGTACTCACTTATACACAGATATTAGCCATATATTATGGGATATCTATGTTACTAAGAAGTGTATTATCAAAGAAGCTAAGTAACAAGGCGGACCCTAGGGAGGCTCTGCTTGAATTTTACCTAGATGCAGAAATAAAATAGACAGTAGAAGAGGAAGCAGAGAGAGAACTGGACAGGAGAGGTTGTAGGGAAGGAAATTAGGAGGGGATCCTATGTGGGAAGAGTGGGGAGGGAACGTTAGAAGGCCTGGAATAAAAAGGGAAACCAAAGGGGGCATCACTGAGGAAAGCTGGAGACATGTAACAGGGCAGGCTACAGGAAGGATATGTGGTTTTCTCTAGCTGAGCCTCCTAACAGCAGGAGACAAGAGAATTGAGGAGGCCACCTTTGAGCCAAGCAGGACCTAGCATTTTATGAGGGAACAGCAATCCACCTACAGAAAGGTTGAAATCAAAATTTACCCCACCTACAAGAGGGGCATAAATAAAGATAAAGACTGACAGAATGACCAATCAATGCCTGGCCCAACCTGGAATGCATCCCATGGGAGAAAGCCAACCCTTTACCCTATTAACAATACTCTGCTATGTTTATAGACAGGAATTTAACTTAAAAATCTATGTTTATAGACAGGAACTTGAGAGTCTCCCAACCCCCTGCTAACAGCTAATCAAACAGCTGAGACTCAGAGCCAAGCACTAGACAGAGCTTGGGGAATCCTGTGGAAGTGAGAGGGAAGGATAGAAGTTCCTAGAGTGAACAAAAATGATGCAAGAAGACCAACAGAGTCAATTAACCTAGACCCATGGGGGCTTATAAAGATGGAAGTACCAACCAAAGAGCCTACATGGACTGGACCTAGGTCCCATACACATATGTAACCTATAGTCAGTTTGAGCTACATGTGGGTCCCCTAGTAACTTGAGGAGGTGTGGTCTAGGACATAGACTCACTTTATCACTTTTGAGGACTTTGCTCTAGCCAAGCTGCCCTGCCTGGCCTTGGTGGATGAATAGGAGCTCAGTCCCAATATGATGTGATGTGCTGGGTGGGTTTGTGTTGGGGGCTTCCCTTTTTCTGAGTATAAGTGGAGGGGGAATAGGGCAAAAACAGTGAGAGGGAGAGACTGGAAGGAGAGGAGGAAGAGGGCTATGAATGAGATTAATTAATGAATTAAGTAATTATAAATGAAAAAATAAATTTAAAAAAGTAAAAAAAGAGTCTAACTAAGAAAAAATATAGGAATTTTTTCTATATAGGAGCTATCCTCTGAGTTATCCTCTGAGAGGCTCTACCCAGCAGTGCCTCAAAACAGATGCTGAGACTCACAGCCAAACATTTGTCGATGCATAGAGTATCTTGGGAAATAGTGATAGGAAAGAAAAAAAAGACTCAGAAGTGACAGGAGCTCCACAAGAAAAAATACAGGGCCAACTAACCAGGGCCCAGAGGGGTTTGCTGAGACTGAAGCATCAGCCCAGGACAATGCATGAACTGGACCTATACCCCTAAAAAGACATAGCAGATGGGCACATTAGGATTCAAGTGGGATCTTACTAAAAGATTCCCTTTAGTAAGGGAAGTGGGGATTGCATTGGACATGGACTCACTTGCAAGCTTTTAGATCACTTTCCCCTGGTAGGACTGCCTTTTCTGGCTATAGGGAAATAGACAAGTTCAGAACTGATGCAACTCAATGAGCTGGAGTGGACAGGAAAAGGGGTTCCACTTTTCTAAGGAAAAAGGGAGAGTTGAGAAAGAGTAGGTGAGGATCTGAGAGGAGGAATGAAAGGGTTACAAGGATGTAAAGCGAATAAAATAAATAAATGAAGGGGAAAAAGAAATTGGAGAAATCACGCACTAGCAACTTAACATCTCATCTGAAAGCTTTAGAACAAAAGGAAGAAAACACACCAAAGAGGCGTAGATGGCATGAAATAACCAAACTCAGGACTGAAATCAGTAACTTAGAAACAAAGAGAACAATACAAAGAGTCAACAAAACTAAAATCTGGTTCTTTGAGAAAATCAACAAGATAGACAAAACCCTTAGCCAGACTAATTAAACAGCAAAGAGATAAAATCCAATTAACAACATCAGAAATGAAAGATGGATATAACAACAGACACTGAGGAAATCCAAAGAATCACTAGGTCTTATTTCAAAAGCTTATATTCTAAAAACTAAAATCTAAATGAAATGGACAATTAAAAAAAAATCCAGGGCCAGATATTTTCAGTGCAGAATTCTACCAAAATTTCAAAGAAAAGCTAATCCCAATTATCCTCAAACTATTCCACAAAATAGAAACTGAAGGAACATTGCCAAACTCTTTCTATAAGGCCAGAACCACCTTGATACCTAAACCACACAAAGACCCAACAAAGAAAGAAAATTTCACACCAATTTCCCCCATGAACATTGATACAAAAATACTCAAAATACTAGCAAACCAAATCAAAAAACACATCAAAAATGTAATTACCACGACCAAGTACACTTCATCCCAGGGATTCTAGGATGGTTCAATATATGAGCATCCATCAATTCCATCCATCAATTTACACCATATTAAAAAAAAAAAAAAACAAAACCTGAAAGTAAAAGCCATGGACAAAGTCTAAAACTCCCTCACAAACAAAGTTTTGAAAAGATCATATATACAAGGCCTATACCTAAACATAATTAAGGCAATATAATGCAATCCTATAACCATCATCAAACTAAATGGAGAGAAACTTAAAGCAATTCCATTAAAATCAAGGACAAGACAAGGAAGCCCACTTTCTCCATATTTATTCAACATTTTACTAGGTAGAACAAAAAGAGAACTAAAGGAGATCAAGGGGATACAATTTGGAAAGGAAGAAGTAAAAATATTGCTAGTCATAAATGATATGATAATATACTTAAGTGACCCCCGGAATTCCTACAGTTGATAAACACTTTCAGCAAAGTGTCTGGATACAAAATTAACTCAAAAAATCAGTAGACTTCATTTACACAAATGTTATATGGGTTGACAAAAAA
>REGO01000302.1:90144-145634 GCA_010120015.1 Rhombomys opimus
AAGGTAAACAACACCCTTGAAGAAGATATCAGAAGATAGAAAGACCTCTTCTGCTTATGAATAGGCAGGATTAACATAGTAAAAATGAACATCTTACTAAGAGCAATCTACAGATTCAATGGAATTACAAAATAAATTCAACATAATTCTTTTTTATTTTATTGTTTTACAATTTATTCATTGTATATCCTGATTATAGACCTCTCCCTCAACTCCTCCAAGTCCCACCCTCTTTCTGTCTCCCCCCATCCACTTCTGGTAGTCTACTGAAATGGGGGGAGGGCTGTCACATCAGGACTGCCTGGATCCTCTTCTTCTGTGGCCTGGCAAGGCTGTACCTCACGAACATGCAAAAAAGAAAGAATTTCAGAGCAATTTCCCTTATGAACATTGACACAAAACATTGTACACATCAAATAAACCATTCACTATGACCAAATAGTCTTCATACCAGGTATGCCAGGGTTGGTTCAATATACAGAAACCCATGAATATAATCCACATATAAACAAACAGAAAGAAAAAAACAACAACACATGATCATTTCCTTAGATGCTGAAAAAGCATTTGACAAAGTTCAAAACCCATTCATGTTTGAAGTCTTGGAGAGATCAGGGATATACCTAAACATAGTAAAGTCAATATGCAGCAAGACCATTGCCAACATCAAACTAAATGGAGAGAAACTTAAATCAATTTCACTAAAATTAGGGACAAGGCAAGGCTGTCCACTCTCTCCATATCTTTTCAACATAGTACTTGAAGTCCTTGCTAGAGCAATAGGATAACTAAAGGAGATCAAGGGAATACAAATCAGAAAGGAAGAAATCAATGTATCACTATCTGCAGATTATATATTATACATGAGTGACCTCAAAAAATTCTACCAGGGAACTCCTACAGCTGATAAACGTTTTCAGCAAAGTGACTAGATACAAAATTAACTAAAAATATCAGTAGCCCTCCTATGTACAAAAGACAAATAGACTTAGAAAGAAATTAGGGAAACAACACAATTCTTTACAGACCTTGAAAGACCAATTGCCAACTTCATATGGAAAACTAAAAAACACAGGATAGTGAAAACAATCCTTTACAATAAAAGATCTTCCAAAGATATCACCATCCCTGATTTCAGGTTGTATTACAGAGCAATAGTAATAAAAACTGCATAGGATTGGCATAAAAAAAGACAAGTCAATAAATGGAATCCAATCAAAGACCCAGAAATAAATACACACACTTATGGACACTTGATTTTTGACAAAGAAGCAAAAAAAAAAAAAAAAAAAAAAAGAAAAAATAAGTCTTCTACAAATGGTGCTGAACTAACATGTAGAATAATGCAAATAGATCCATATTTATAAATTTGCATAAAACTCAAGTCCAAGGGGATCAAAGATCTCAACATAAAACTAGATACACTAAATCTAATACAAGAGAAAATGTGGAAGAACCTTGAATTCATTGGCACAACAGACAAGTTCCTGAAGAGAACACCAACAGCTCAGGCACTAAGATCAATGATTAATAAATGGGACCTCATGAAACTGAAAAGCTTCTGTATTGCAAGGGATAATCAGTAGAACACAATGGCAGCCTACGGATTGGGAATATATCTTCACCAAATCTACATCTGACAGAGAGCTAATATCCAAACTACATAAAGAACTCAAAAAACAAAACCCCAACAGAGGAATCTCAAATGTTCAAGAAGCACTTAAAGAATTGTACGGCATCCTTTATTATCAGGGAAATGTGAATCAAAATGATTCTGAGATCCCATCTTACAACCATGAGAACGGTCAGGAAAATTCACGTGACAACACATGCTGGCAAGGATGTGGAGCAAGGGGAACACTCCTCCATGGCTGGTGGGTGTGAAAACAATCCCTTTTAAATCAGTCTGGTACCTTCTCAGCAAATTGGGAATCACTCCATCTCAAGACACAGCTGTATGATTCCTGAGCATATACTCAAATGATGCTCCACCACACAAAGACATTTTTCTCAATTATGTTCATTGCAGATTTATTTGTAATAACCAGAAACTGGAAACAAACTTGATTTCTCTCAACTGAAGAATGATAAAGATATTGTGGTACATTTACAAAGTAGAATACTACTTATCTGTTAAAAACAAAGAAATCATGCAATTTGCAGGCAAATGGATGAAAATAGAAAAGATCATCCCAAGTGAGATAACCCAGACCCACTAAGACACACATGGTATGTACTCACTTTTAAGTCCATATTAGACATGCAGCACAGGATAACCATACTAAAACTCATGGACACAAAGAAGATAAGTAATGAGAAAGTCCCAATGGAGGGTACTTATCACCCAGAAGTGGAAATAGAAGAGATAACAGAAGTAGTTGAAGAGAGAGAGAGCTGGGTTGAAGTATGAATGTGGAGAGAAATGAGAGTGTACATCATATTGGAGAGAGATGGGCAGGAGGACAGAGGGCTTGTAAAGAAAAAAGAAACCATAGGTGGTGACATCTCTGAGATCAGCTGGAGACCTATAACAGGTTAGGCTCCTGGGAGGATATGAGGGTGACTCTAGCTGAGACTCTTAGTAACAGGTATCAGAGAGAGAAAAGGCCATCCTCTAACTAGACTGGACTCCTAGTGGAGGTAGGAGAACACCAAATCACCCACAGAAACCTTAACACAAAATATGCCCTGCCTACCAGATGTGCAAGGATGAAGGTGGAACAGAGACTGAGAAAATGTCCAACGAATGGCTAGCGCAATCTGATTCCCACACCATGGGAGAGAGCCAGCCTCTCACACTTATTAACAACACTCTACTATGCTTGCAGACAGGAGACTAGTATAGCTGTCTTCTGAAAGGCTCCATCCAACAGTGGATCAGAACAGATTCTGAGACTCACAGAAAAACTTTTGGCAGAGTGCAGAGAGTCTTGTTGAAGAATGGGGGAAAAATAGAAGGACCTAGACATGACCAAGCTGTAAAAGAACACCAACAGAGCCCACTAACTTGGGCTCAGGGAGCCTTAGGGAGCACCAACAAGGAAGATGCATGTACCCAACCCAGGTCCCTCACAGTTAAGTAGACCATGGGTAGCTTGGCCAAAATGTAGGTTCCCTAGAAATGGGAAAAGGAGATATCACTGACATGGACTCTGTTTCCTGCTGTTCAATCACTTCCTCTTGGTAGGATTACCTACACAGGACACAAGGGGAAGAAGATGTATTGAGTCCTTATGCAACTGATGTTCTGGTCTGAGTTGGTTGGTTTCTTACTCCTCTTATCTGAGGAGTAAGAAAGAGTGACTAGAGATAAGTGTGAGTGAGGATGGGAGCGATAAGAGGGGAGAAAGGGCTTACAGATGAGATGTGAAGTGAATAAATAAGGAAATTTATTTAAAGCACATGCACACCTGGCTATAGCATCTTACCATTTTCAGTTCTGCTAATATAAGTTCCATGCTTCTAGCCTCCAGTGATTCAACTGACCCTTTCTCCTCAGTACAAGGATTATAAGCAGTGCTAGATTTTTTTTTTTTTGTAATTGTGTTAGAGATCAAAAGCCTCTAACTAGCAGTGTTTTCAAAGCAAAGACTCATGACCAAACCTTTGGCAGAGTACAGGGAATCATAAGAAAGAAGGGGAGTTAGTCTGATGGGGAAAGGATTGGAGCTCCACGAAGACCAAATATATCTGGGCACAGGGTCTTTTCTGAAACTGACATTCAACCAAGGACCATGTATGGATATAACCTAGAACCTCTACTCAGATGTAGCCTGTGGTAGCTCAGTAACCAATTGGTTTCCCCAAGTGAGGGGAACAAGGACTATTTCTAACAGGAACTCAATGAAGATACCTGATAAAACAGGATCAGATGAATGGGGGGAGGTCCCCCCCCCTATCAGTGGACTTGGAAAGGGGCACAGTAGTGATGAGTGAGGGAGGGAGGGACTGGGAGGGAATGAGGGTTCGGGGCACGGCTGGGATACAGAATAAATAAAATGTAACTGATAAAAATAAAAATTAAAAAAAAAAAACTAGATCCTCGTGCTTGGAAAGCAAATACCTTACTGATTATGCTTTCTCTTCAGTACTATGGAAACAGCAATTTTGAAATAATGACTGAGCAACTGATAATTTAAAAACATTTTAAAGAAACCTGAAACTTTGGCATATATTGTTCTAGTGTTAGTATTTGGAAGAACAATGAAAGCTGCAATTCTTTTCATAGTGTGCGTTTGTGTGTGCCTCCTCACATATGTGTAAATATGTGTATGGTGTCTATAAATCTGTTTTCATGTGTGTATGTGTTGTGTTTTCACATGAATGTAAATTCTTGAGGTACAGAACATATACATGAGTGTGTGTCTGTGTACATGTTGAAAGTAGACTGCTTGGGGATGATATCAGTAGAAAGATGCCAGCAAAAAGTGGATTACACATACTGTGACCAAACAACTAAATTCTACTTACTTTTCTCTTTGATACATTTGTCCAACACTGTAAGCACACTCAAAGTGGGAGGAAAAAGAAATGCCCACGACAAGAATCAAGACACATTGAGAAGCACAGTCCCAGACTTTGTTGTAGAAAATGACTAGGTAACAACAACCAAGAACAGGAAACAATACAATTTCTATTTCTGCTCTAAGGCAGCTACAAAGTAACTAGCATATAGACACACTTGACTAGATGAATTGCTCTAGAAATTGAAATAACTAGAACTTTCTGCAGCCAGAGTCTGGATCTTTGCATTCAGTTAGAAAAATGGCTGAAAGTGTCTTGTCATCACTTCTTGCACTGGTTCTGCTGAATTCTTTCTACAGCATCTCATGGTCCTGTTCCTGAGACTGCTGCCACATGACCATCCATAGTGTAATTTCTTTGCATATATTTAGTGCCTTGGATATCATATGGCTAGAAAGAACTCTATACAATATGTTGCCTAGAGGATCCTAGACCACAAATCCTGGGTAAGATATGAGAGGCCTGCTTTTGCTGCTCCATTACATGGTATGTCTTGCATCTCTGAAGACCAGGGATTGAAACTAATTTCATGCCTGTGTGTGTGTGTGTGTGTGTGTGTGTGTGTGTATTTCAGAGGGACAGAGAGAAAGGGACACACAGAGAGAATACATATACACCAGTTAATTATAATCATATCAGGACTGTTTGGCACTGTGGAATTAAATTATAAAATAAATTAAACACCAAATGCAATTTGTGGTAAGCTAAAACTATGTTTCTGGGCTATGGTTGTGCTCTAGAATTTTTCTCTTAGTGCTTTTAAAGTGAAAGCTGTGTTTTGTAGGTCCTCACTAGCTGGTCCAACATACCTAATTATCTATGATCCTCACAGTTCCTTTTATGTAGTCATCTCATTACCATTTTACTGATGAACAACTGAAGCTCAAGATGGTAGGACTCAACCAGATACACAGTCCACAAAACCATCTATGAATGGTGTTCACTTTTGTGAATCAGGACTTCCCACTGACTTTCCTGCCTTGTTTTTTCTTGTTGTTGTTTGTTTTGTTTGTGTGCATGTTTATTTGTTTTTATTTTTCTTTCTGTTGTTGACTTTTCAAAGAGAAGACATTCCTGGTAAGCCCTACAGAAGACACTTCATGACTCATTCTTGATTCATGGAATAGTGTCGTGACCACCAAGATCCTTCTACTCCCTGTTTTGAAAATGACTAACCTAATTTCATTTCCTTGTCAAGATAGCATCCTTCCCCCAAGAAGCTTGTCCTGTAAGTTTTTGTTTACTCATAAATCCCTTTTCAAAACCTTCCTTTCATCTGATGCCACCAGTCACCCAGGTTAAGCATGCTTGGAAATCATCACCCTTACCAGTGACATTGCAGTAGACTTGGAGTGGTCCCAGTGGCCCGCTGCCATCAGAGTCGACATAGAAGAACCCAGCTCTGTTCCCTTGGTGTCTGTATAACTCACAGGATTGTTCATAGATGGCTGGAAAGAAAGAAAGGCAAAATCTACTTGATTTTGAATATTCCTCTAAAGGAGTCGGTAGCTCCTACTCAAGCCCACCTCTCATGCTTCTTCTCCTCTCTTCCTGTACAACCCTAAGAGAATTTACAGCTCAGTGTTCTGGTATGTCACAGACTTGTACCCTATTTCAGCTTTATTTTTGTTACTGTAAAAAATGTTCTGACAAGAAAGCAACTTAAGTAAAAAATGACATTTTTTAGCTCACAGTTCTTGGTTACAGTCCATCATTGTGGGGAAATCACAGTTGATGGAACTTGAAGCAATTAGCCATATCACATCCACAGTGAAGTGCACTAAGAAACAAATGCAGATTTGCCAGCTTGCCATATTACTTATCCTCTGCTTGGTTTCTCCACTCAAATCATTCAGAAACTGTGCTGGTTGAGTTTTATGTCAACTGGACACAAGCTAGGGTCATTTTTGAAAAAGGAACCACAATAGAGAAAATGTCCCCACCAGACTAGAGTATAAAGAAACCTACACGGCATTTTTTTAAAATTATTGGTTGATATATAGAGAAGTCCAGCTCAGTGACAGCAATGCCACCCCTCAGAAGACTGACGTACACAGCATTAAGAAGCAGGCATATAAAGCCATGAGAGTAAGCCAATAAGCAGTACTCCTCTATGGACTACCTTCCGTTCAGCCACTGGGTTCATGCCTTGAATTCTTAATCATGACTGCTCTTCATGATTAACTATAACTGTAAACTGAAATAAACCATTTCCACAAGTTGTTTATCACAGTAATAAAACCTTAACTAAAACAAGGAACCCCTGTCTAAAGAATGATTACACCCACAGTGGACTGAGTCTTCCTACACCATTTAACAAAAGACACCTTCAAACATGTCCTCAGGGCAACCACATATAGACAATCTCTCATTGAGACTCTCTTCTCTTCTCCAGTGATACCAGGTTTTGTCAAGTTGACAGTTACAGCTAAACATCACATGTCCTTACTTAATCATAATTTATTCATTTGTTCATTCTATTAAGCCCATCTCAGAAGTAAATCTACCCTGAAACCTCTCCTTTTTTTTCTTTTTTTCGGTGCCTCAGGGTCAGGAACCTTCTGCAGTAGGGAAGGCGGGAGTTTTTTTTTTCTAAATTTTATTTATTTTTTATATTAATTACAGTTTATTCACTTTGTATCCCAGCTGTAGCCCTTTTCCTCACTCCCTCCCAACCCCTCCCTTCCTCCCTCATCTCCTCCCATGCCCCTCTCCAAGTCCACTGACAGAGGAGTTCCTCCTCCCCTTCCATCTGACCCTAGCCTATCAGGTCTCATTAGGACTGGCTGCATTGTCTTCCTCTGTGGCCTGGTAAGGCTGCTCCCCACCTCAGGGGGAGCCAGCCACTTCATGTCAGAGACAGCCCCTGTTCCCATTACTAGGAAACCCACTTGGATACTGAGCTGCCATGGGCTACATCTGGGCAGGGGTTCTACCTTATCTCCATGCATGGTCCTTGGTTGGAGAATCAGTCTCAGACAAGACCCCTGGACCCAGATTTCTTGGTTCTGTTGCTTTCCTTGTGGAACTCCTATCCCCTCCAGGTCTTTCTATCTCCCCTTTCTTACATATGATTCCCTGTGCTCTGCCCATAGTTTGGTTATGAGTCTCAGCATCAGCTTTGATACCCTGCTGGGCAGAGTCTTTCAGACGCCCTCTGTGATAGGCTCCTGTACTGTTCCCGTTTTCTCCTTCTGATGTCTGTCTCATTTGCCTTTCTGAGTGAGGATTGATCATCTTACCCAGGGTCCTCCTCCTTGCTTAGTTTCTTTAGGTATACAGATTTTGGTATGTTTATCCTATATTACATGTTTAATATCCACTTATAAGTGAGTATATACCATGCATATCTTTCTGCTTCTGGGATACCTTACAAAGGATGATCTTTTCTAGATCCCACCATTTGCCTGCAAATTTCATAATTTCCTTGTTTTTAATTGCTGAATAGTATTCCATTGTGTCCAGTCTAGCCCACTGGCTGAACAAGAGGTATTGCTTTGGTTTCAGTGATGGATGGTTGCCTACAGTAGGTATGCTCTGAGGAAGTAGAAGGAAGATCTGAACTGAAGTTTCTTTATCTGACATGAAGTAGCAGAAACACTACTCCCTCAATTTAATCAGTGCTACAGGTGGTTTAATATGTTTTTCTTTAAATTTATTTTTCGTTAGAAACTGAATGTTAAATTTTAAACAGCTCAGTCAGAGATGTTTTGTTGACAGATCATTGGCAATACCAAGAGGTTCTGGCAGGTCCTCATGCTTTCCTCTCCTGAGCTGAATTCACAGGCAGAAACACAGTCCAGAAGTGGACTACAGCCCTTAGGATCATGCCTGTCACAATGCCTTGTAGAAGCCATTTGCAATAAAATAAGCAATTTGTGCAGCTGTAGCTTCAGGTTAATGGCACTGTGGCCAAGCCCATGGCTCTCTTCCTACTGCCTTCATGGGCAAGCTTTAAGATGCCGTAGGGAGCTCTTGAGTTTGACCGAACCATCCGTTTTCAGATCAAGTCCAGCTTCTCAAGCCACACAGGTAGCAAGTATTGCTAAACTTTAATGGGGACAGACCTGCAAAATGCTTGAAACTGTTGGTAGAACAGGGAAGGCTTTCTCTCATTTCTCTCTTATTTCCTGTCGTTGGACTACAGCAGATTAATTTTTTTTTCTGTAGCTTTGTGGAAATTTTGCTCTAGCGTTTCATTGCCTTAATGATAGTCAAGATGTGACCTTAAGACTTTTGTGATATCATTTAAACATGAAAGAAGGACCCACACTTACAAAATATTCCTCTGGGCAAAACACTGCAGTGGACTCGATAATGGAATCATACATCTGAGTCTTAAAATATACCTGAGATACAGGGTTCACCGCTCACCATCATCTTATGAAGAATCAGATTTAGAGAGGATAAACCCACACAAATTCACTAGAGGAAACCTCAGAGTGGAATTCAAATTCAAGATATGGAAGCATTTGCCACTCTGATGTCCTACCTTACTGCTTAGGCAGGTGGTTTTGAGAAATTCCTGCCTCCCAGAGAAACCCTTAAAGAAATGCTCAACATCCTTAGTCATCAGGAAATGCAAATCCAAACGACCCTGTGATTCCACGTTACACCCATCAGAATGGCTAAGATCAAAAACTCAAGTGACAACACAAGCTGGAGAGGATGCAGAGAAAGTGGAACCCTCCTCCATTGCTGGTGGGAATGTAAACTCGTACAACCACTTTGGAAATCAATCTGGCGCTTTCTCAGACAATTAGAACTAATGCTACCTCAAGATCCAGTTATATACCAGTCCTAGGCATATATCCAAAAGATGCTCAAGTACACAAGGACATTTGCTCAACCATATTCATAGCAGCTGTATTCCTTATAGCCAGAACCTGGAAACAACCCAGATGTCCCTCAATGGAGGAATGGATACAGAAACCTCTCCTTTTATCTGTCTCTGGTCATTTTTGGCTTGCATGCTGCATTTTTATTTGCATGTCCCCACAGTGCACTAAGATAGAACTGTCAACTCACTGTCTATCTTCTATGTGCTATAGAACCTCTAAGAACCATGGATGTGCGCCGTGTGACACTGCATTACAGCATCAGCAGATCTCTAAATGGCCCTTGGTTCAACGGGTATTTGGCTTATAAACTGAAAATGGACATATTCTGTTAATCATTTTTAGAAATAAAATATGAGGATACCATCTTGGGGGAGGGGTCTGTTCGTGTGTGTGTGTGTGTGTGTGTGTGTGTGTGTGTGTCTGTCAAACTGTGTCTTTGAGTTTATGTGTGTTTGTACATGCATTTTTGTGCTTGTGTGGGAGGAGGCCAATAGTCAATGTCAGAGTTTTGTTTTTCACTAGTTACAATGTTGTTTTCTTCTTACCTATTTGGCTAGGCTGGCTGCCAAATGAGCTTTAAGGATCTACCTCTCAAAACCTCCTCAGCATGAGGGTTACAAGTATCAGGACATACCTGGATTTCACAGGTTGTGGGGATCATACTCAGGTCCTCATGCTTGCAAAGCAGTTTACTGACATATACTTCAGCATAAAGAGACACTCTCTTACATTTATATATTCCAAGCTTAGAAAAGTAACTGATATAATATTAAATCCAGGTTCAATTCATCTTCATCTAACAATTGCTTACTAACTTACATATGTATGTCAGCAAGTATGGTTATCACCAAAGGACAGAGCCATAGTCAAGACCATCAGCCTGTCTTTCCATACTTACAGCCCATGGCAGGCACAGAGGTCTTTGCAGGCCCACACATGAGCAGAAAGAGGTCACAGTCGTCATAATTTGATGTATTAATAGCACTGGAGACTCAATAAATATTGATTTTATTAAACATACACTAATAGATTTAGAATAATGCAAAGGAAATTACTTAAAAGACATTAACCAATTTAATCATAGAAATTTATATCTGATATTTCATAAAATGTCCCATAGCTCTGAATAGCATGTATGAATTGAATTATGCCACCTATCCAGCTTAAAACACTGCAGTGGCTCCAAACATTGTTCAAGATAGAGTGCAAGCTTGTTGCCTTAGCTGACTTCTGCCCCTGTGACTAATGCTCCATCCCAGGAATATGAAGCTACCATTCATCATGATCAAGTGTGAGGGATGCTTTGAACAATTCACTTCCAGTCAAGTTCTAAGGAGTGAGAGAAGTGGAGGTTTTGGACTTTGGGGTGAATTCAAGGTTATACATGTATTCATGAAACTCTCTCTGGTATCCAGCCACACTTTTGGAAGCAGAAGTATATAAAAGTGTCATGGTACGTACCCTACACAGTAAACACAACAAGATTTAAATACTCTTGCTAAAACCTGATCTCTATTGGTAAAATGATTGACTGAAAGAATATGACCTTCAGAAACTATGAAATGCATTTTGGTGTGCATCATACATATGAATGCCAACTAGGATATGTGTGGCTGTCATCAAACACGAGAGGATAAACATGAAAGAAGTTGCCACTGTTGTTCATTTACAAAAAGGGAAATAACACCCAGTGAGCATGTGAGCATTTACCCAACTGCTGAGAATAATGAATCAGTGAGATGGCTCAGTTACTGATGAAATTTGCCCAAGCCTGATAACATATATTCTGCCCCTGAGAACTACATGGTGGAAGAAGAGATAAAACTACTGCAAGTTCCCTTACTCCTATATTTATTCTGTGGCAAACACACAGTCACACAAATGTAGTCAGACAAATACACACACTCATTAAATACAATTTGTAAATATTTCACAAAGAACATGAGCTGTAAAAAGAAACTGTAAATTTTTGCAGTGTGGAAACAACTTAGTGCCAGTTGTACTTTGGGAAAATGACTTTACTCTAGCTGCGTACCCCTAAGGTAATTTCCATGATGGTCACGTCCTGGTATTCAGGTAATCATAATTGTCTCAGTTAATTTTCCAGTGCTGTGACAAAGTACCTTACCAAACAACTTAACAGGTAAAGGAGTGAGTGTGTCTGGCACATGGTTGAAGTGTATAAAGGCCATAATGGAGAAGGCAAGATTAGATTCATGCTAAAATTAGGTAATTAAAAGGCATTGGCCACTATCTTAGCTGCTCCAGGAATGCTTCCTGAGGTAAATGCACTGGCCTCCTCAGGAGAGATTCTGTTGGGAAAGTCCTACTTGGAAGCCTCTACTGAATGGCATGAAGGTGAACATACCTTCACAGTAATTGAATAGGGGCTGGTGCTTTTCATAAAACTCACATCTTCAACTACACTTGCAGAACTGGATGCCTTCTACCATTTCCATGTTTGGGATAATTTTGCAAAATGCATATGTTATTTCTTATATTTCTCTCTCTCTCTCTCTCTCTCTCTCTCTCTCTCTCTCTCTGTGTGTGTGTGTGTGTGTGTGTGTGTGTGCACATGTGCAATGTATGTATTTTCATTTTTCACACAGGTGTGCTCTGAGTCTTCATTAGTGTTTTTATTCCTGTGCCAAAACCCCTAGACCAAAAGCAACTTTGGGAGAATAAGTTGTTTTTTTTTTAATTTTTAAAATTTAAAATTTTTAAATTTATTACAGTTCATTCACTTTGTATCCCAGCTGTAAGCCCTCCCTCATGCCCTCCCAATCCTACCCTCCGTCTTCTCCTCCCATGCCCCTTCCCCAATTCCACTGATAAGGAAGGACCTCTTCCCCTTCCATTTGACCCTAGCTTATCAGGTCTCATGAGGACTGGCTGCATTGTCTTCTTCTGTGGCTTGGTAAGGCTGCTTCCCCCTCAGGAAGAGGTGATCAAAGATCCAGCCACTGAATTCATGTCAGAGACAGCCCCTGTTACCCTTACTATGTATCCCATTTGGCGACTGAGCTGCCATGCGCTACATTTGTGCAGGGATTCTAGGATATCTCCATGTGTGGACCTTCGTTGGAGTCTCAAAAAAGACCACTTTGCCCAGATTTTTTGGGTTCTGTTGCTCTCCTTGAGGAGTGCCAGACCCCTCCAGATCTTTCTATCTCCTCCTTCTTTAAGAGTGAGAATAAGATTTATTTCATCTTGAGCTTATTATAGTCCAACATCCAGGGAAATCAGGGCAAGATCTCAAGGCAGAGCCTGGAGTCAAGAACTGATGCAGAGGCCATGAAGGACTATGGCTTACTGGCTTGATCTTTATAACTTGTTCGGGCTGCTCTGTTATACCATTCAGTACAATCTGCCATCATATCACACTACCCACTATTGACTGTCCACTTCAATCTATTCAAGAAAATGCCCACAGGATTGCCTATAGGCCAATCTTATGAGGCATTTTGTCACCTAAGGTTTCTTCCTCTGAGATGACTCTAGGTTGAGTCTAGTTGACAAAATCTAGCCAGCAGAGTATGTGTGCATAAGGAGGTCAGACACCTCAAGTGTCTATTCTCATCTTCTTCCTTGTTTTATCCATGGTCCCTTGTTGTTTTTCCACTGTATTTGATTGGCTAGGTGGCTTGTGCAAGTACAATGTAGGATCAATTTCTGGCTTTGATGTGGGTCCTGAGGAAGCGAATTCAGGCCTTCATGGTAAAAGCACCTTCACCCATTGAGCCACTTCTCTAGCTGTTTTTATATAAGGTGCTGCTATTTCTATATAAGGATTCAACTCTTCAGCTTTGCTGCTTTTTCGCTTTCTCTTTCATCTAAGCCCTTCAATATTCCCTTGCTTTTATTTCCTGTACTTGTTTTTATTTTTATTTTGTTTTACCTTCTTCTTCTTCTTCTTCTTCTTCTTCTTCTTCTTCTTCTTCTTCTTCTTCTTCTTCTTCTTTTCTTCTTCTTTTTCTTCTTTTCCTAATTGTTGTTGTCTTTGTTTTAGTAAGTGTTGAGAGGACTTACTTACTTCCAAGGATACGGCCAGTCCCAATCTGAATCATGGAGCCTCTATAGGCATCAGCCAATCCCAATACAGGTCAGGTAGCTATGACTGAAATTCTCCTTTCTGGCTTTCAAAGAAGACTGTGAGGTCCACCATATTGCGAGCTTCCACCCTGGTGGCTCACCACCATTTTGTGAAGGCAGTGTCCCTAGCATGCTGTAATTCTGTGCAGACTAAACACTCTTTGTTCTTGCATACCATCTGAGTCTGGGATCTTTCTTCAGAGATTCGTGGACCCTAAGATTTAGGGGATTGTCCTGGGATTACTGAGGACTCCTATCCAGACTGGTTGAGTGTTAGACGGGACCGTTTTTCTCCCTGACTGATAGATAAGTTCTTGTTTTCCTTTTTAGGGCACCTCCTTCTGGTCCAGTGTTTTTGTGTTCTGGAAGCTGCTGGAGCATAGTCTGGACACCTGAAGAGGATTTAGCAGATGTTCACACACCAACATGAGGAAGATAATCTCCCAGAGATGGGGAAAAGACCTGGCAATCCCGAGTGAACTATGCCTGCTGAGCGTGCAGCACAGCCAGGGGACCTACAGTGTCTGTAGCCCACTTTTCCTGGGCTTGAGTGGGTCACAGCCAAGGGGAGGCCATGCTGTGCATGCATGTGTGTGTTTGCAGCAATGGGGATCAGGATGGGCGCTCTGCTAGGGTCCTTATCCTCTAAATCCCAGGCTGAGGGTACCCATGAACAGCTGTGGGGTGTGGGGACCCCTGGGGAACATCATGCAGTGGGGGAGGGACATGTGACTGATATCCTTGTGCACCCAGCTGCATAGTCCGACCTTGGGGAGCAGGAGGGAGCATGCAGCTGAAACTAGCTCTACTTGTGTACTGTGATGGAAGAGCACTGCCTCTAGGAGGAGAAGTTGGTTAACTTCCACCATGATGGTACCAGTTTTTCTTCCAGGGGTCAATGGGCACTCTGACGCAGAGCATGTGGGGTAAAGGCAAGGGGATGACGGGGTGGTTGTCACCGTGATCATCTGCATCTACTGCCACACAGCAACACCACAGTCAAACCCTAACTCCTGCCTGGATTCAACAGATAACAAGCTATTCTTCTCTTAAAATTACAGCCAGAGAAAAAAGTAAGGAAAGTTTTGTCTGTTTTAAATTATGTATAACCTCTACATGCTTATTTCTGACTGGTCTTAAACATACAAGTTTAATCTGCTCATAGTGTATAAGTTTAATATGGTCATAGATTAAATCTGTAACATCTGTAATGAAAAGTTAAATCATCTGTAACGAAAAGTTAAAAGAACTTCTAGTCCACAGCCTGCCATGTGAGATAGCAGCTCATCATCTTGAGATAGCCATTTTCTGTTTATTATCCTGTGTCCTTTTAGAATAAAAAAGCAGCAAGTCTTATTTAAAATTGGTATATTATATATATGTATATATATTATACTATTATGTATTACATATAATTAATTCAAGGTTATATTCTCATACTGTTTCTATTATGGCAAAATTTTAAAGTTATAACTGTGAATTCAGACTGTCAAGCTGTTGTATTACTAAGTCTGGAAATGGGTGATTCTAAAGATAATTTAAGTTGGAATATATGAATTTTAAAAATAGTTGTTAACAGTGTAAGAAGCTTCTGTAAAACAAAGGATATTGTCATCAGAACAACAGCCTACAGATTGGGAAAGGATCTTCACTAACGCTATGTCTGACAGAGGGCTGATATCCAGAATATATAAAGAAGTTAAGTTAAACAGGAAATGCAAATCTAAAAGACCTTGAAATTTCACCTTGCACACATCAGAATGGCTGGAGAGGATGTGGAGAAAGAGAAACCCTACCCCATTGCTGGTGGGAATGTAAACTTGTACAACCACTTTGAAAATCAATCTGGCACTTTCTCAGACAATTTGGAATAGTGCTACCTCATGACCCAGCTATTCTACTTCTAGGTATATATCCAAAAGATGCTCAAGTCTACAAAAAGGAAATTTGCTCAACCATGTTTGTAGCAGCTTTATTTGTAATAGCCAGAAGCTGGAAATAACTCAGATGTCCCTCAATTGAAGAATGGATATAGAAATTGTGGTATATTTACATGATGGAATACTACTCAGCAATTAAAAACAAGGAAATCATGACATTTGCAGGCAAATGGTGGGATCTAGAAAAGATCATCCTTCGTAAGGTATCCCAGAAGCAGAAAGACACACATGGTATATACACACGTATAAGTGGATATTAGACATATAATATAAGATAATCATACTAAAATCTGTACACCTCAGGAAGGTAATCAAGAAAGAGGACCCTGGGTAAGATGCTCAATCTTCATTCAGAAAGGCAAATGAGATGGACATTGTAGAGGGAGAAAACAGGGAAGAGGACAGCAGCCTATCACAGAGGGCCTCTGAAAGACTCTAACCAGCAGGGTATCAAATCATACACTGAGACTCATAGCCAAACTTTGAGCAGAGAGCAGGGAATTTTATGAAAGAATGGGAAGATAGAGGGGAACAGGAGCTCTACAAGGAGAGCAACAGAACTAAAAAAATCTGGGCATAGGGGTCTTTGCTGAGACTGATACTCCAACCAGCCGAGGACCATGCATGGAGATAACTTAGAACCCCTGCACAGAAGTAGCCCATGGAAGCTCAGTGTCCAAGTGTGTTCCCCAGTAATAGGAACAGGGACTGTCTCTGACATGAACTCATGGGCTGGCTCTTTGATCAGCTCCACCTGAAGGGGAAGCAGCCTTAACAGTCCACAGAGGAAGACAATGAAGCCAGTCCTGATGAGACCTGATAGAGTAGGGTTAGATGGAAGGCGAGAAGGACCTCTCCTATAGTCGGTCTGGGGGAGGGACTTAGGAGAAGAAGAGGGAGGGAGGGAGGATGAGATTAGGAGGAGATGGGGGAGTGGGCTACAG
The DNA here is from genome assembly GCA_010120015.1 of Rhombomys opimus. NCBI lineage: Eukaryota > Metazoa > Chordata > Mammalia > Rodentia > Muridae > Rhombomys > Rhombomys opimus. The sequence continues at coordinate 106,486 of REGO01000302.1, forward strand.
CTGGGATACAAAGTGAATAAAATGTAATTAAAAACAACAACAATCATCAGTAAATTCAGAATTACTATTGAAGACTTACAACCAGAAGCTCCTGCAAAGAGCTGCTCTCTTCATGAAAAAGGACAATGACAGACACACCAAGGCACTTTAGGATAAATTTTTACACAAACAGCAGATGTGTAGTGTGACCAGACATAGCAGAGGGATCTGTGTTTTCATATCTAAGGGAAATATTCTGAGGATACTTGTGGCAGATAATTTAGTGCCCAAGGTATAATTTGAAACATCTTGTGATGTTCTCTCTTATTAGAGATAATGATAGCATTCTGATGGCAAAATAGTTTTATTTAGACATCACCTTTTCAGATACCAAGGTAGGAGCTATTGTATTGCAGCTTCACCATTTATATTGCTACTATAAATCTATGGAAACAAATATGTAACTCAGCAGGTGTGTGTGTGTGTGTGTGTGTGTGTGTGTGTGTGTGTGTACGCATTCATGTGTGCATGTAGTGGCCAGAGATTGACAGCAGCTGTCTTCTTCAATCATTCTCCATGCTGCTCACCTACTTTTCAATTTGATGTGCAGGCCATGTTAGTACACCTGAGTTCAGAGGAAAACTTGGTGGGGTTAGTTCTCTCCTTCTACCTCGTGGGTTCCAGGGATTGAATGCAGCTTGTCAAGCATCTTAACCTTCTGCCCATCTTGTCAGCCTGTGCACTTTGGTTTTGGGGACTAAACCTGGCTAAATTTAGCGAGGCTGGCTGCCCAGGGAGCCCCAAAGATCAACTATCTCTGCCTTCCAACTCCTGGGATTACAAATGGACTCTGCTATGACTGACTCTTGGTTGTGGGAGCTGGGAATCACATCTCTATAGCTAATGTTAACATGGCAAGTTTTTACCCAGTGAACTGTATCTTTTGCTTCTGGGTACATGTTTTTAAGGCCTTAAAACTGTTTCAATTATTCTTAGTATGTATATCATCATCTTTATATTGCTCTATATACAGCTACATGTTATGAGTAACAATAGTTAATCTTAAAAGTGACCATGAATTTGAAAGAGAACAAAGAAGGCATATGGGAAGTTTTGCAGGGAAAAAGGAGGCAAGATAAATGATGTAATTATATTCTCAAAAATTAGAAGAAATAATTTAAAAACTGTTGCAATCCTATGTTTTTTCTTTCTTGTGTTATCCTGGATGATAGAATATTAACTGCATGACTGCAATCAACTACAGAAGTACATTCACTGCCTGTAGACATATGTAAAATCAAATTAATTCTAGTACCTAAGTAAATGCTTGTGAAGCATTTATTTAGCACCCAATTTATTTAATTAAGTTTATCAAATCCTTAGTGCACCAGATTTTTGAGAATTTGGCTTGGCTTTGTTTCACTAAAGAAAAGAAAATTAGTATTAAATCTAATGAGAATCACACAATTCATTTAAAAGACAGTCCAGAGATTACATTAGATTAAGCAGAACATTTTATGTCTGAGGCCAAACACAGAACTGAAAAGACATGAGAAAATGTCAGGTTGAAGTAGTAGATTACAAGAAGGCGTCAGAAGATGCTTTGGGCTACTGGGCTTCAGTGCATCAGAACCCTGGTGCTGATATGTTCTTCACAGTATATGATGAAGGCATCATGCCAGCCAGGTGCTTTCTGGTGAATTGGAAAGTGCCAAGAATGATATCTACTTCCAGCTTCATCTCTAACTAAGCTTTATCTATACTCCTTGTCTCTATCAAAACCAGGTAATCTGTGGCAACAGTCACTAACTGCAAATGGAGAGCCTTATATTCTACATTCCAGTAATCCAATCTACGAAATACAGAGTAAACGATCTTAGTACTGTGTTATGACTAAAGCATGAATATGCAAAGGTAGGTATAAAAAAATTTAGTAGTCGACTAAATGAAGTCCAGCTTATTGGGAGCACGAAAGCAAATGCAAATTATGTTGATGATGGCCTGATGTGCATGTCAGTGGGAATGGCTTCAAGTAACTTACTCCACTGACTTCATTAATTGGAAGCCCCAAGATTACCACAGTTGTACAAAATCATGCTTCTCGAGGTGACTTATGATACCACACGAAAAATACTGCTCTGAAAAGTGCCTCAGAAGAGATTAATTTTGGGTCTGGAGTGAAGGCTTGGCCACTGAGAGCATGTGCTTCTTTGAGAGGTCCTGAGTTTGGTTTCCAGCACCCATCATGCACAGCTCCCAATGATCCATAACTCCAGTGCTGGAGCATCTAGCACCTTTTCATAGCCTCTTTGTGTGCCCATGTACACATGGTACACATATAGACATGTAGGGACAAATACAAACACACACATACACACACAGAGAAATAAAATCTCTCAAAAGAACTCCAGTTTACAATTTAGAGAAGCACCATTTTTAAATGAACACAAATATTACAGAACCTCAGTGCTGAGGGACGGGAAGCTCTCAGTAGAGGCTTACTTGACATGATGCTGCCTTGCAAGCATTTGGGCTCCAGTCTGATCCTAGAATTCACATTAAAGAAACAAGCAAACAGAAAGTCTGGGCTTGAAATCCTCTCAACAAGGAGGCAACTCCCTGGAGCTTTGTGACCAACCTATTTGGTGAAATGGTGATTCAAAATAAAATAACAAATAAATGTGGTCATATCCTGAGGAACAGACTTGAGTTTCTATGCTTTCCTCTACACACGTATATATTCATTTGTATCCATACAAAAGGAAAATGTAGAAACATGCACACAGAGATAAAACTCATAAATGTTGGCAGACATTAGATTATCAGATATGTAATCTAATAGCTTTTACAAAGGAAGAGGAATTTCAGAGAAGGGTAAGACCTGGTAGAGCCATGATTGTCACTCTCAAGCTGGCCAGAGTCCCTTCATCCATTGGGATAACTCTGGAATGAGTTAGGCACTGTGTTTGGAGATCAGGGCCAGAAACCAGAACACAACCTTTGGGCCATCAACTCCCCCCAGACCTGAGAAAGAGACCAGACATCGGCTTTTCCTGACCCTAATCTGGAAACAGAGTCTTCTGTTCCCTTTCTATCTTGGGATGCATTACTCTGCTAAAACAAATAAACAAACAAAAAACCAGTCATCAAGGTAGTGCCAATGCATCCAGCAGGAACCAACTACCAGGAAGGGGACAGGGTTCTTTACCTTCCCTATATGTTCAGTAGTTCTCTCCCTCTAAGCAATGATGAGATTCAGGGAGCACCTTCAGAATGAGCACTGTGATAAATTATTGTATTCACACTCTAGAGGCCTGGGGTTTTCTGCTATGTCTAGAAGTAAAAACAGTAGCATATATCATATCACACAGGAAAGAAGTTGCAGTTCGGTGAATATTTGCTAAGTTATACTGAGTGAAAAGGCCAGTCCTGCAGGAAACACATCCCCCATCCACAGCTTCTTGCCTGCTGTCAACCTTATTTAAAGGAGACCCTTGGCAGAATAGTCAGTGTTGAATGAGAGTTAAATGACGTTCGTATGTCATACTTGCTTTCTGTCACCATAATAAAAACACCTGACCTCGTTAATTTATAAGAAGAAAAGGTTTATATGGACTAACAATTTTGATCCACGAAGCTAAAAACCCATTGTTGGTTGGCCTGGGTCAGAATAGTTCATCCCAGAAGAGCTGTTGGTGGGCAAAGCCCTTCATGTGAACTCACAAGGAAACAAAAAGATGGAAAAGTGGTCCCTCACAATCTTTTAAGGTCTCCCAAGTTTTAAGGATCTACTTCCTAAAGGTGCCACCCTGTGGGATAACCTTTAAGACATGGGACTCTGAGGGACAGTAAGTATGCAAACTAGATCTGGTGCCGTTAAATTTGCATATTTAACACAGTTTTTATGACACAAAAGAATCATAAGAATATGTACTGCTTCAGAAAAATCCTGCTTTTTGGAGAAGATAATATCCAGACTTAGGAGTCAATTTCCCTGCTGATAAGTAAGTGTGTGTGTATGTGTGTGTGTGTGAGTGTGTGTGTGTGTGTGTGTGTGTGTAAGCCAGCAGTCCAGCTCAGGACTCTTTTTTGGCCACATTCCAACTTGTGGTTTGAGACAAGGCCTCTTAATTTACATGGGTCTCACTGACTGAGCTGGGGTATCTGGTTAGTGAGCTCCATAGATCTGCTTGTCCAGTCCTAGCATTCCAAGCACACGCTGTCATGTCTGCCTTTGTACAGGATCAACCTCAAGACACTTGCTTGTGCAGCAATCACTTTACCAACTCAGCCATCTCCCTAGTCCCCATTAGACAAATTTTAGATTAAGGAAAAGAGGCAGAGCTGTGGTTTATTTAGATAAGACACAGTATAGCTGCATCTTTATCAAATGCAGCATGACATAGTAATCCATGTTGCCTTCACAGGGCTGGGCAAGCTTAAGTGACATGGTTGTAAAGAGGAGAGCCAGGGCATGTTAAGCTGCAAAGCACATTTAGCAGAAGCATAGCTGAATGTAGTTGAAGTGGAGAAAGACAGGGCAAAGGTGATATATGACTGTGAGGGTGAGTCTCATGTATCAACCTGGCAAAAATACTGTTCCCAGTTATCCAGTGAATCACAGATCTCAGTGAAGCTGTAAAGGTGTTTTGTAAAATCCATGAGCAGCTGAATTTTTTATTATTTTATTATTATTTTTAATTCTTTATTAATTACACTTTATTCACTTTGTTTCCCCTCTGTGGTTCCCTCCCTCCTTCCATTCCAATCCCTCCTTTCCTCTACCCTCTGCATGCATGTCTCTCCACAAATCCACTGATAGGGGAGGTCTTCTTTTCCTTCTTTCTGATCCTAGTCTCATCAAGAGTGGCTGCATTGTCTTCTGTGGCCTGGTAATACTGCTTCCCCTTCAGGGGGAGGTAATTAAAGAGCAGGCCAATCAGTTCATGTCAGAGACAGTCTCTATTCCTATTACAATGGAACCAACTTGGATACTGAACTGCCATGGGCTACATATGTGCAGGGGTCTTAGGTTATCTCCATGCATGGTCCTTGGTTGGAGTATCAGTCTCAGGAAAGACCTCTGTGCTCAGATTTTTTGGTCCTGTTGCTCTCCTTATGGAGTTCCTGTCCTCTCCAGATCTTACTGTTTCCCACTTATTTCCTAAGATACCCTGCACTCTGCCCAAAGGTTGCCCATAAGTCTCAGCATCTGCATTGATAGTCTGCAAAGCATAATCTTTCAGAGCTGATTTTTTTAAGTGAGGTTACAAGGAAAAATTGGGTGGGCTGTCCACAATCCTCAGCAAAGCCTGAAGCCGGGCTGAGACTTCCCTGAAGGAAATGTTGCCTAGGAGCTCAGATATGGCTCCATCAGTAAACTGGTTGCCTAGAAGGATAAAGTTTTGTCTCCAGAATCCACCCAAAAAGCTGGGTGTGGTGGCATGAGTTTGTAATCTTAGTGCTGCAGAGGTTGACACAGCGAGGGGCTCATTGAACTGCCAGCCTAGCCTGGTCAGGAAGTTCTGTCCAGGGAGAGACCCTGTCTTAAAATAAAACAAAACAAAACAAAATAAAACAAAACAAAACAAAACAAAACATTACGGACAGTTCCTGAGAAACAATACACAAAGTTGTGGTCTGGTCAACACACCCACAAATGCACACAGACAGATGTTAACATGCGCATACATTCACATTCATGTGCATCCATCCTTATGTAAACAGACATATACGTGCACAGGTATATACACATCCACACATGAACACGCAAAAGCACATTGAGACTCACATACACACTCAAATGCACTCATATACATATACCACACACTAGTACACATTTACACTCCCCTACAGGCACATGTGCACACATATATGTGCATGCGCACACTGGCACACACATGCATGCAGTTACCCAGGAACATCCACACAAGTATGTGCACAGATGAACAGTCACAGGCACACATGTGCAAGAACACATAGGCAAACACACATGCACATACCACAACATACTTGCACATACCCAATTCACTCTTACATGGACTCACTCACATGCACTCACATGGACACACAGGCACACACATTGCACTGGTAAAAGTAGCTTAATCTCCTGTCCTGGACATCCAAAGTCCTTTCCCAATTACATGCCTTTTGGATTTCAGACTTGCCAATCAGCTCCTATAATTACTTAAGTCAATTTATTACACTAAATCTTTCAGTTAGCAGTTCCCCTTCTGCAAACTGATTGGTATTGGTGGAGCCTATGAGCTTTCATTCTCTTCAGCAAAAACTCCAGATGACACAGTCCAGTCCTCTTTTTCCCTGTCCACTCCATCCAGATTCATGTCCTCTGGATTCTTGATCCTTCCTGACTGTGCAGATCACATTTGTGCTATTGAGTGCAGTTCAACTGCAAGATCCACATGCAATTTCTTCCTGTCTAGCTCTGTTCTTTGTTGAATATCTATATGTAAGCCATATGTTTTATTTAGCTCAATTTGTCCATGCCTAAACTTACATTCTTTTAAAGTATATTAAAGCACTTTCTTTTTTCTTTTTTTTTTTTTTTTTACAGTTCTTCTATTCTGAAACCTTTGACTTTAGAAATCAAGTCTTGAATGGCTTGAATGTTTTGTGCAATATTTAGTCTAGGGTTATTTGTAGCTGACTGATATAAATGTGTGTTGCACACATGAGTGAACTTAAACAAGGGAAGATTTACAGGAACATGAGATGGATGAAAATAAATGGCAGTGGAAGCCTAATGTAACCTGAGACAAGATAAAATGCAGGATCAACAGTGATGACTGATGTGGAAGTCAGCTAAGGTGACTATCTCACTATGATGAAAAGCAGATTCCACACTAATTAATAGAAATAACAGAAGTTCTTTCTTCTGATAAATATTTCTTTTTTCTTTGTAATTGCTATTTTTTGATTATTTTATTTTATTTTTCTTTATTAATTACACTTTACTCACTTTGTATCCACCCTGTGGTTCCCTCCCTCCTCCCATCCCAATCCTTCCCTTCCTCCACCCTCTGCATGCATGCCCCTCCACAAGTCCACTGATAGGGGAGGTCTTCTTTTCCTTCCTTCTGATCCTAGTCAATTAAATCTCATCAGGAGTGGCTGCCTTGTCCTCTTCTGTGGCCTGGTAATGCTGCTTCCCCCTCAGGGGGAGGTAATTAAAGAGCAGACCAATCAGTTCATGTCAGAGACAGTCCCTGTTCCTATCACAATGGATCCCACTTGGATACTGAACTGCCATGGGCTACATCTGTGCAGGTGTCTTAGGTTATCTCCATGCATGGTCCTTGGTTGGAGTATCAGTATCAGGAAAGACCCCTGTGCTCAGATTTTTTGGTTATGTTGCTCTCCTTATGGAGTTCCTGTCCTCTCCAGATCTTACTGTTTCTTACTTCTTTCCTAAGATACCCTGCACTCTGCCCAAAGGTTGCCCATAAGTCTCAGTATCTACATTGATAGTCTGCAGGGCAGAGCTTTTCAGAGGTCCTCTGTGTCAGGCTCCGGACTTGTGCACAGTTCGGGAACTGTACTTTCCACCAGCACAAGCCTCCCAGTGCAGGCAGAGATGTGAGGTGTGAGGTGTGGGAAATAGAGAGCTGGAGAGAGAGCTCAAAGTCTCTACTGTTTTTGCCTGTTTCTTGGGACTGTACTCTGATCATTCTTCTGGCCTTGGCAGGCACCTCCACTTACCTATACGTACACATAAACAGAGAGATAATTTGAAAATATAGTAAGTCTTCAACTTTTAAAAAATGATAGCCGTCTCCTTTTAATGATGCCGGGCAATTCTGTGAGGAGGTTTTCAGTGGCAGGTTCTCTGTAATGTAACTAACTATTGGAAAGCCATGTACAACCAAGGAAAGTAGGGGGTAGATTTCATCTACATTAGAGCTACAACTCTTCCAGGTCTCAGGAGAAACATAAAGGTGGTAGCTGTTACAGCATCGAGAATGCTAGTTCTGAGAATACCAGCATGAGGAAACATAGAAGGCATCACAAATTCAGAGGTCCCTTCAGACCCAAAAGCCAGCATTTCATACTAACCCACAAAGAACAGAAATGTTGGAAAGAAGGGGCTGCTGAGAGGAGCTGTATAAATTCTAGGTTAGAGTATGGCTCATTGTTACAGCATTTGCTTATGGAGTACCAGGCCCAGTGTCACAAAAAAGAAATGTAAACTAGCAATGGCTCAGCATTTCAGAGCACTGCTGCTCTTCCAGAAGACCCAAGTGTGGTTCCCATCATTCACTTCATGCAACTTATAACCACCTGTAACTCCAGTTCCATGGATCCTGATGTTCTCTCTTGAGAGCACCTGCACTCACATGCACATATCCACACACAGACACATATAAATACACATTAATATACCTTAAAAAATGTAAAATAAGTAATGACAAACTTTGAAACATAAAAATAAAAATAGTCTATTTGCTTCATAAACACTGTTCCCATGTGTATGAGACACTGATCCCATGTGTATGAGAAGAGTTTAAGTTAGCCAGAATATAACTCCATTTTGAAATAAAGATTTTGACTGGGAACTGAATTCAGGTACCAGGAAATATCACAGAATGTACACCTGGCAGAAAACAAAGTTAACTCTCCTAGCAACAGCCTCCAGGAAATATAACAGAATAAATGCTTCATAGAAAATAGAGACAAACTCCCTGGCAATAATCAATGGGAATCGGTTGAGAATTGGGTGGGGAAATTCTCCCCAATGTTTCAGAGGTAGTTTAGAAAAATAACTATTGTGATTATATGCCTTAGCCATTGTGATTGTGTGCCTCAGAAAAGGTCACCCCGCCCTGCTAAACTTCACCCAATTCTGTAATGCCAAGACTTGTGCCCCCCTGCTTGCTGCCATGAAAACCTCCTGCTCACAGACTTTCCATTTAAAAGTCCTGCTCACTCAGAGCTCAGGGTCCCACTTCTCTACTGCTGTGTCAGTGAGACTTGGGTCCTGAGTTTGATCACTCTTGTAATAAAGCTCTCTTGCAATTGCATCGAGTCGTTTCCTGGTGGTCTCCGAGGGTCTCATGAACCTGGCATAACATATAATCTACTATCTCATTACAAAAATCATGATTGTTGTTGTCAGTATTATATCTAGAGAAGAGAGAGAGCCCAGACTCAATGTAGAATAACATGCTGTTATTCAATTAGGTTGTTACTAGAGCTTAGAACTGCAACAAGATCCCTCTATTTTCAAACACATTTCACTTTTCATGCTATATTTTTAATAAAAACCAAAAGGAAACAGGTATATTTCCTGTGTGTGTGTGTGTGTGTGTGTGTGTGTGTGTGTGTGTGCATGCATGTGTGTATCTGCACATGAGCACAGGCAAATGTGTGTGCAGAGGTCAGAGGAGGACATCTGTTGTCTTCCTGTCACTCCATATCCTGGCCTCATTTTCTTCAAGGTCTCTCACTGGACTAGGAACTCAGCATCTTGTAGCTGGAGTACCTGTTGAGTAAAACTCAGCAATAGTTCTCTGTCTCTGATAACCTCTCTTCCTCCTTTGTCCAGGACTGGAGTTACAGGTGCATGTGGCGGTGTCTGTCTGTTTATGTAGGACTTTCAGATCTGAAATTCAGATCCTCATAGTTGTGTGCCAAACACTCATCCCTTTGGAGACTTCCCCAGCCACCATGCTCTAAAAATTTTGAATATCCTCCAATGATGTCTTTTAGCAGAAAGTACTTATGAAGCAGACATCAAGAAGCATGCCCTTCCTCTGAGTTCAGGCAACCCTTTCTCCATATATTACACAGCTTCTTCTCCACTGATGTCCCATTTAAACAATAGGCAAAAAGGAATTCAATTGTTAGCAGACAGAAGATACTCATTTCCTCTTCCAGTCATAATGACAATGCCATCAATGAGACAGGAGCAAGATGATGATTGGCGGAGTCTCCATCATTGCATTAGTCACCAGCAGAAATCTCTGTGGTGCAAACTGACTTTTACAACCGCTCTGCTGACAGACTAATAAACTCAGTTTCATGTCCCATAATGAGAGTTGATGGTTTTATTTCTCTTTTATATTCTCTACATATATTTACTTATCCAAATGTCCTATTTATGTTAACATTTTAAACTTGGACACTTCTACACCTATATCAATGGGAGGATGATTTACAAGCTCCTTTGGGAATTCATGGAACTTACTGTGCATAGATTTAAGAGATACACTTTGAATAAAACACTAGAGCCTCAATCCTTTCAACCAATTAAAAATTGGAAATTTCTATATAAAGTGGTCAAAGGAAGCAAAACATGGGACACATGACTTTTTTTTTTTTTTTTTTTTTCTTACTTGGGATTTATTATAGAAAGGAACATGTGAATTCAAGCCATTTTTTTGTTTTGTTTTCTCTTAAAGTTACATTTAAATTTTTTTTATATTAATTGCAGTTTATTCACCTTGTATCCTGGCTGTAGCACCTCCTTTATTCCCTCCCAATCCCACCATCCCTCCCTCTTCCACTCGATGCCCTTCTCCAATTCCATTGATAGGGAAGTCTTCCTCCCTTCCATCTGACCCTAGTTTATCAAGTCCCATCAGGACTGGCTGCATTGTCCTCCTCTGTGGCCTGGCAAGGCTGTTCCCTCCTCCTGGGGAGGTGGTCAAAGATCCAGCCACAGATTTCATTTCAGAGACAGTCCCTGTTTCCATTACTAAGGAACTTAATTGGATACTGAGCTGCCATGTGCTACATCTGAGCAGGGGTTCTAGGTAATATCCATGAAGAGTTTCCGGGGAGTATCAATCTCAGCAAAGAACCCTGTGCCCAGATATTTTGGTATTGTTACTCTCCTCATGGAGCTCCAGTCCTCTCTGGGTCTTACTAACTCCCCCTTCTTTCAAAAGATGCCCTGCACTCTGCTCAAAGTTTGGTTATGCATCTCAGCATATACTGCTGAGAAAATTCTTTCAGAGAGGCTCTTTGTAGTAAGCTCCTGTCCTGTTTCCTGTTTACTTCTTCTTCCAAAGTCCATCCTGTTTGTCTTTTTGAGTGACTATTGATCTTCCTACCCAGGGTCCTCCTTCTTGCTTGGTTTCTTTAGGTCTACAGATTTGTGCAGGTTTATTCTATATTATATGTCTAGCATCCACTTGTAAGTGAGTATATACCATGTGTATCTTTCTGCTTATGGGATACTTCACTCAGGATGATCTTTTCTAGATCCCACCATTTGCCTGCAAAATTCATGATTTCCTTGTTTTTACTTGCTGAGTAGTATTCCATTGTGTAAATATACCACAATTTCTGTATCCATTCCTCCATTGAGGAACATCTGGGTTGTTTCCAGGTTCTAGCTACTACAAATAAAGCTGCTATAAACACAGTTGAACAAATGTCTTTGTTGTGTACTTAAGTATATTTTGGATATATGCCTAGGAGTCTTATAGCTGGATCTTGAGGAAGCACTATTCCTAATTGTCTGAGAATGCGCCAGATTTATTTAAGAGATATTGTCTTTACTTCCATCAAGGTAGAGCTTTTAGGAGAAAATGCCAACCAGTTAAAGTTTACAACTCTATTCTCTCAGTGTTTATTAATTTTTGTTTTTGTTTGTTTGTTTGTGTTTTCACAAACAACTCTCTAAATATGGTGATGGCTTTAGAAAACATGCTCAATAAAAGCTGGTGCTTTTGATCTCAAAGAGCAAGAGAAAGATAAGAATTTAATTATGGCAACCACACAAATGTAGGGTGTGGGGACAGTTGAGGTAAATAAAGAATTATTTGAAAGACAATGTAAGACCTAACAAGAAGTGACCAAGTTGAAACAATACCAACAAACAGGAAAGGAGGGAAGTCCTCACTATGATCAAGTAAAGATCAGTGCATCAGAGCTCCTCTAAAAAGGATTTGCAGGAGCCTAAACCTGAAGGGCCTCACTCACAGAGGCCAACAACAAAGTTAATACTCTTTAAATAATGAAAAAGGCTGTCATTTTTTCCTATTGATAGTGTTTTTTGCTTTACAAAAGCTTTTCAGTTTTAGGAGGTCCCATTTCATAACTGTTAATCTTAGAACTGGGCCATTGACATTCTGTTTAGGAAGTCATATCCTATGCCAATGAGTTCAAGGCTCTTCCTCAATTTTTTTTTCTAATATATCTACTGTGTCTGGTTTTATGTTGAGGTCTTTGATTCACTTGGACTTTAGTTTGGGGGAGGGTAATAAGTATGGATCTATTTGCATTTTTCTACATCCAATTATACCCTTACCATTTGTTGAAGATGTTAGGAAAACATCTCCACCAGCCTCACATCCAACACAGGCCTAATATCCAAAATATATTTTAAAAAGTCAAGAAATTAAACACCAAAAAACCAAATAACCTAATTAAAAAATGGAGTACAGAGCTAAACAGAGTTCTCAAAAGAGAAATATTGAATGGCCAAGAAACGCTTAAAGAAATGCTCAATGTCATTAGTCACTGGGGAAATGCAAACCAAAACGACTCTAACCTTCCATCTTACACCATTTAGAATAGCTAAGAATGGTAAGGTTGTACAGAAAGGGGGACACTCTTCCACTGCTGATTTGAGTTGAAACTTGTAAAACTTTGGAAATCAATCTGGCACTTTCTCAGAAAATTGGTAACAGCTCTACCTCAACATACAGCTATATCTCTCCAGGGAATATACCCAAAAGATGCACCACAATACAACAAGGACATTTACTCAACTATGTTCATAGCAGCTTTATTTGTAATAGGCAGAAACTAGGAAAAACCCAGATGTCCTTCAACCAAAGAATTGATAAAGAAACTATGGTACATCTACACAATGGAATATGATTTAGCTGTTAAAAACAAGGACATCATGAAATTTGCAGGCAAATGGATGGATCTAGAAAAGATTATCCTGAGTGAGACAACCCAGACCCAGAAAGATAAGCACTATATATACTTACTTATAAGTGGATATTATACATACAATACAGGAAAACCATACTACAATCCACAGACCTAAAGAAGCTAAACAAGAAGGACCCTAGGGAGGATGCTTAATTCTCATTCAGAAGGACAAAGAGAAAAGACACTGTAAGTAGTTGAAGAGAGAGAACAGGACAGGAACCTACCATAGATGTCCTCTGAAAGACTTCACCAACCATGGGGAACAAAACAGATGCTGAGACTCACAGTCAAACTTTAGCTAGAGCACAGGGAATCTTATGAAAGAGTTGGGGGATAGAAAAACCCATAAGGGAGGGACAGGAGCTCTAGAAGATGACTGACAGAGCCAACAAATCTGGGCCCACTGTAGTGATTAAGGTACCAACAAAGGACCACACGTGGAGAGAACCTAGGCCCCCTGCTCAAATGTAGCTGATAGGTCAGTCTTCATGTAGGTCACTTAGTAAGGGGAGCTGTATCTGACATGGACTTTGTTGCCTGCTCCTTGATCACTTCCTCGTGGTGGGGTCATCTTGCCAGACTACAGAGGAAGAGAATGCAGCAGCCAATCCTGCTAAAACTTGATAAGCTTAGGTCAGTTGTTAGGAGAGAAGGGATCACCAATTCTGAAGACTAGGGGAGGAGAGAGGGAGAAGAGAAGGAAGGATGGGACTGGTATGATACAACAGATGGGGCTACAATTGGGTTGTAAAGTGAAAAATAAAAAATATATAAATTTAAATTAAAAAATGATGAAGAAGGAGTAGTAGGCTGGCTCACTTAATGAAGTGCAACCTTACAAGCATGATGGCCTGAATTTCTTCCCCAGAGCCCACATGTAAAAAGTTGTGCCTCCTAGTGGCCCTTATAATCCTAGTACTGGGGGAGCAGACATGTTTACCCCTAACAGTTTACTGTTAACAAGATCAATCTGTTGGCATTTCCTGTCACAAAGAAGGTAGAAGGCATGTAAGTAGTGGGACCCAAAGTCTCTAGACTCCAAATAGATGTTCTTACTTCTATATACATACATACATACAAAAATATTTCAGTTAATGAAAACTTACTGAAAATTTTGAAACAATACAGAGATATAACCAAAGTAACTTTAAGGAAACAACAGAAATTTCCATGTTCAGTTTAGGTGTCACTGTAATCTGATTTAATGAGGGTGTAGATACAAACAGATCCTCAGGACTTGCTGGTCAGCCAGACTGCATAAAAGAGTGAACTCTAGATTCAGTGAAAAGCCCTGTCTCAAAAAAAAATACATAAAGAGGGGCTGAGGAAGTCACCAAAATTCAAAAATTCAACTCAATCTATTGCCTCCATATCAGTGCATACAAACACACAAACACAAAGAGAGAGAAGAGAGGGAGACACACAGAGAAAGAGACAACTCTAAACACATGGACATAAATACATACACACACAGGCATGCATACACACACACACACACACACACACACACACACACAAACAGGCCAAGCTGTGCATTCACACAGAGACAGGCACATACTGGTAATTTACCAACAATGAGTCCCAGTCCCACCAAGAGTGTGATGGAGCCAAAAGATTCAGGCTTTTGTCCTACTTGGTTTTGTAATTGAATGTCCTTGGCTCTCTATTCTTAACTCTTCTCTGTCTCACCCTTTGCCTTTCTATGCAGAGAATACTTGCCTTGCCCCCCCCCCAAGTAGCAGTGTGAACAATATGGTGTAAATGCAGAAGGAACCACAAAGAAGGGCTATGATTAGACTTGACAAGGAGATTTCATGCCCACTGACACATTAATTTATCTCAATAGCAGTAGGGGCAGTTTCTATTACTTTTCCCTTGAGTGTGACAACAGTAAGGCTCTAATTAGTAGAATAACTAGATATAGGTGACAGAGATGCTATATTAGATGACTTCATCATGTGGAGAAACACTTTCTGAAACTTTTTCTTTTTTTTCTGAACTACACAGTCAAGGTAACATTGCATCATTCAAGTTGAACAGACTGGCATTTATTTACTTGATTGACAATTTAATCAATGGAGTTAGTCATAGTTTAAAATGAAATTGATAAAATATTGATTAGCAACAACACACACTTTTTCCTCTTTAGTACTCTTTTATTATTCCTTCCCTAGTTTGAAAGTCCTTGTGATTCACATCTATGAACCGCTTCAAGGGCAAGAGTCAGGAGTTTCAGCTACCCATGACTCTTAGAGTAACAGGTATTTCGTTTTGACCTGGTTTGCTTTTAAATGTTAACACAGCAAATAATGTGAGGGAACCCATAGTGTTTTCTGAACCATAGACAGATGTGCTATGTGAGTTATGTACATACTGCTCCATACAAGTGCACCAGAAAATGCTTTAAGAACTGGGCAGTGAAAGGTGGGGAGATGACTCACTGAGGAGGAATGCCTCCTATGCAAACATGCAAACATAAGGACTTTCATTTAAATTTCCAGAACCCAAATAAAAAGCCAGGCATGGCAAACATGTGCCTATAACATTAGCATTGGGCCAGCCACAAGAGGATCTATGAGGCTTACTAGTAGCCATCCTAGATCTAGTTAAGTGAGAGACTAAATGAATATGGTGGAGAGGGATAGAGCCAAACATCAGACTCCTTCTCGGGAATGTGCAACCACACACATATGCACAGTTGCAGATACATGTGCACATACATGCATATATGCATACATACATCATACATGAGAGAGAGAGAAAGAAACTAATACAAATAAAGAGAAGTTGACAATGTGATTGGGGCATAGCCCAATGAATCATTATCCTCATTCTGAGTCATATTTACAGAGAGATTTAAAAGTCTTAGTAAAACAAATTCATAGCTGAAAGTATATTCATCAGGAATCATCAAGCCCCAAAGCTCAGCCAGTTGCCTGAGATCATGGGTAGCAGAGATAATCTGAGCTGTGCCTGGGGTTCTTCTGCTGATGACCACACTATGCCAAACTTTCATATGCACTGGGAAAATTATGCAGCAAAGCTGCTCGTATAGCCATGTGATGTGGTCATATGGAAATGTCAATCACTAGTTATCTATTTCATGAAAGCTATTCATGACATTTGATGAATGTGAGTCTTTATATGTAACTGGTGGGATTTAACATACAAATATCAGATCCTAGATATTATGTTAGTTGTTTTTTTGGTGTGTGTGTGTGTTTTTATTCCAAAGAATAACTATGTAGAGGACTGTGTTAGAGGGAAAGAATTGAAGCAGAATGAAGTAAAGCCCCCTTTTTTTTTTTTAAAGGAAAATGAGACTTCCAACTTTAGGGATGATAAATCTCACACATTCTGCTCAATCTGAAATGTATATTCCAAATTGCTTCTTTTTATGTTTTAAATTGATTGCATGTGTATGTGTGTGTGTGTGTGTGTGTGTGTGTGTGTGTAACTGTGTGTGTGACACACACAGGGAGGTTACAGGACAACCTCATATTTTGAGCTTAACCTTCCACCTTGCTTAAGACAGCGTAGCTTTGTTTTTCTTGCTGTGTACACTAGAGTAGCTGGTCATTGAACTTCCAGAAGTTTTCTGTCTCTGCCTCTTCTCTTTCACCTGGTTTTATGTGGGTTCTGAAGATCCAATCTCAATTTCTCACTCTTGAGTGCTTTACCTGGGAAGCTTCTCTCCTTGCCCAGATTAGTTCTTAATTGTGGGGAACACTGGAAATTTGCCTTTCTCTGTCAAGTGGTCTTCTGCTGGATGAAATATATGAAAAAACGTGTTCATTGTTTTTGTTCAGTGTTCACAATAAACATCAGTGTGCTCCAAATGATGCAACATCAACAGCAGACTTGCCTTCCCTTAATTTTTGTGTGTAAATATGGGATTCTTTCTTGCTTCTGTGAGGTTGAAAATACAACCAACATTTGTGATTGCATTTTTTGTGCTGCTATTTCAATGCAGTCATTTGAAGCTAACTTGTATCTTCAATTAAAACACAAGATGGTGGAGGAGGAGGAAAAAGATGTTTAGAGAAAGAGAGAGGAAAGTGCAAAAGGAACAAACTAGCATGCAGGAGATTATGTGGGAAACTCTAAAATGACTGTGGTGTTTTCAACAAAGAGAAAATTAAATTCAGGTGAAGAACCTGCCTTGCTGCTTTCAGTCTTTGACAAGAATCATGGCATAGATGTTGGTGAATCTTGCTGTAATTCATGTAATAATTAACATCATTCAAACTTCTTTGCAGAAATATGAGAAAAGTGCTTTTAATTCATTTGGATCTGAGTGCAAATTATGCTTTCTTTAGTTTTGTGTCTTTAAATATTTTTCATGTAAAGAATATTTGCATTTATTAATTGTCTACCATGGTAGCAAAATGCAAAAGAGGAGCCAAGAGAGCTGATGTTCCAAGTTGGTCTGACCAGGCTATGTTCAGTTTTCATGCACACATGAACAGTGTTTCTGGAAAAGAGATTTCCATATATGAAGTCAAAAACTGGGGAGAGCTTAATCTGCTGAGATTATAAGTTGCAAGACTGTAGGTGTCTAACAAGATGAGTTATCCCCTTATTTGGGGTTTTGCATTCTGAGATTTCAGTTGTTCATGCTTAGTAGCAGTCTGAAGATATTAGATGAAAAGTTCAAGAAACAATCAATTCATGAGTTTTAAAACATTTTTACAGCATGTTATTATAATTACCTTTCCCAATAATTGTCTTAATCCCTTCCTGCTACTCTTTTTTTTTTAATTTTATTTTTTTCTTATCAGTTACATGTTATTAACTCTGTATCCCAGCTGTATCCCTCTCCCTCATTCCCTCCCAATCCCACCCTCCCCCCCCAACCCCAACCCGCCCCCTTCCAAGTCCACTGATGGGGAGGGACCTCCTCCCCATTCATCTGATCCTGTTTTATCAGGTATCTTCAGGACTGGCTGCAAAGTCCTCCTCTGTGGCCTAACAGGACTGCTCCTCCTACTACTCTTTTTAAAAGTTAAATTCTATTATGAGCATGTAACCCTGCTTGTAGGAATGAAAACAGTCTAAGGAGACTCTTATGCCCTCCTTTTTCTATTACATTAACAGAGAAAATGTTCCCAAAGAAACAAGATTTTTACAAGAATTTCATGGCACGGGATGGAAAAAGCTGGAGGCATGCAGGAACCAGTGTCTTCGGGTCATAGATTTCAAACTGATCTGATATCACTTAACTACCTTACAGGATAGACCAAGATAGGGACAAGGGCCAGAACCACACCACGGCTAGAACTGCTTAGCTATTCATTCTGTGACTCTCTACTTACATCTGTACCTCATGTCGGCACCCTGAAGACCCTATTCCCAATGTAACGAAATTGGCTAAATCTCCTTTCTCTGCTTTTCTTACTTGTGTCTTGAACTTGCCTGTTGAAAAAGGATGACCTACCCTGAATTTTTGGGGCTTTCAGGGATCAGCCTTTGACTCTAACAGCTCTGGTAACAGGTACATGTGTATAGGAAAATCTGCTCATTTATTCCCTTTGGTTCTGCCTATGGTAACAGGTATCTAGCTGAGATTGCAGTATTTACTTCATGAATATGAGAAAACTACTATGCTAAAATCAAACAAGCAAATAAAAACAAACAAACAAAAAAACAACCAAACAAAATCCTACCTGGTGACACGTATAATGTGCTCAATAAGTGACTTATCCTTTCCTTTAAGCCAATAGCAAGAAGAGTCAACCACACATCCTACATCTCATTCTTATCTCAGTTTCCCAGTGATGCTCTCACCCTTGTCAATGACTTCACAAGTCTCTGTTTGCCTAAGCCTGACCCTCCAACCCAATTCTCCAAGAGCTGAGCACATTCTGACCTCTCTGCAGGGAGTAACAAGCACCATACAGGCAGTCCTGTGTCCTTAACCACCAACTGCCTCACCTGCCTACTTACTCCTATTTTGAGCTCTTTGGACTTTTCTCATGAATGAGAATGAAAGGAACTGTCTTTTGTTGTTCTTAGAAATAGAGACAAAAACCAATATTTCCTTCCCTTCCCATGTCAGGGAAAGATCCTCAATGACTTGCATTCTGACCACACCTCTGGCTCCAGTCCATCTATTTTCTTAGACCAGCCAATGCCAGTATATTGCCTATGTTACTTAGCTGCAGGAACAATCACAATTCCCCTCTGTATTTTTCTTTGTATCATCACACTATTCTTTAAGCTCTTTAAAAATCCACCCAGTCAGATGACATCTCTTATGGTAAAAGGTGATCTTCAGAGTATGACTTAAAACCTCTGTGAACATTATGCCCAAATTTCTTTCTTTCCTGGGCAATATCTTATATCTCTTTCTTAACTTATTTTTAACATTTTATGATTACTGCTTTTCTGTGTGTCATGTTTATCTATTCTTTGTTTTTACTTTGAAATTTTATTTCATTTTTTATATATTATTTAATCTTTATTTTATAATTTATTTGTTATATACCCTGATTGAAGCTCCCTCCTCCAACTCCTCCCAGTGCTGCCCTCCCTCATTTCCCTAGTCCATTGAAAGGGGGAATTCGCTTCCTCTGCCATCTGCCCATAGTTTATCAAGTCTCAGGACTGCCTGGATTCTCTTCCTCTGTGGATTCTCTTCCCAAGCTCATGGCTTGTATGATTCATATAGTAAAAATGGCCATTTTACTAAAAAGCAATCTATGGATTTAATGTAAGTCCATCAAATATCAACACAATTTTTACAGTCCTTGAAAGAAAAAGTCTCAACTTCATATGGAAAAGGAAAAGAAAAGGAAAAAAAAAAAAAAAAAAACAAAACAGAAGAGCTAAAACAATCCTGTACAATAAAAGATCTTATGGAGGTTATCTCCATCCCTGATCTCAAGCTTTACTGTAGAGCAACAGTAATAAAAACTGCATGGTATTGGCATAGAAAGAGAATAGTAGAGTAATGAAATTGAATTGAAACATGAAAATAAACCCACACACCTATGAACACCTGATTTTTGACAAAGATGCCAAAACCACACAATGGAAAAAAGATAGCATCTTCAAAAATGGTGCTGGTCTAACTGGATGTTCACATGTAGAGAAATGCAAATAGATCCATATCTATCACTCTGCACAAAATTAAAGTCCAAGTGTATCAAACACCTCAACATAAAACCAGACACACTAAATCTGTTACAAGAAAAATTGAGCAAGAGCCTTGAACTCATTGGCACAAGAGACAACTTCCTGAACATAACACCAACAGCTCAGGCTCTAAGAGCAACAATTTATAAATGGGACTTCATGAAACTGAAACCTTCTCTAAAGCAAAGGACATGATCATCAGAACAAAACAACATCTTACATTTATCTCTTCTTTTAAAAATTATTTATTTGTGAGGAGAGGGAAACAAGGAGAGATAGATAAATAGGCAGATGGATAGATAGAGAGATATGATAGATAGATAGATAGATAGATAGATAGATAGATAGATAGATAGATGGATAGATAGATAGATAGATACATACATACATACATAAATACATACATAGAGATACACAGAGATAGATACTGCAGATGCACAGATACACATATGCCATTGCCACATGTGGAGGTCAGAGTAACATTTTGAGGAGTCTGTTTTCACCTCTGACCTTGCTGAGACAGAGGTTTTTCTGCTTTTATGATGCCTATTGCAGGCTGCATATTTCTGGCCCAGGAGCTTCTGTAAAATTCTTCCATCTGTGCTTTTAATTTTGCTGCAGGATATCTGCCTTCAGATTTTCACAGTGAAGCTGTATCCTTAATTCACATGTATCTCCTCTATCTCTGAGAATGTTCACTTTGCAGGGTTGAGACAATGGTTCAGTTGATAATGTAGCTGATTTGTCCAGCTTTTTAAAACAGTGTCCAATGTTTTAAAAAGCTGGATGTAATGCTGTCTACTTATAATACCAGTTCTAGGAAGGCAGACACAAGTAGATCCCTGAGGTAATTGGCCAGCCAGCTTAGACTTCTTTAGTTTCCGCCCAGTTAGAGACGTGCCTCACAAAACTAGGTGGACCACATTTGAAGGTGACACTGGAAGATTTCTGACCTTCCTATGCACACACACACATACACACACACACACACACACACACACACACACACACACACACCTTTACAAAAGAATATACATAAAATATATTTAACTTTAAGAATCTATCTTTTGACCTCCAAGACTCTGCTGATTTATCTTATTTGAGGGACTTCAGCAACCATATACTATTCAATTCCAAACTTCCCTTGGATATCCCTGCCATTTTCAGCAACTTGTGCACAGTAGTTAGGTCTCTGAACAAAGATTATGCCAGGTTGAACCAGTGACAACTCTACATCTGTCTTATCCACTCAGAGAGTTAACGTAGCTTTGCACTTGCTCAGCATTTTATTCATTCCACTAGTAGCTCCTATTACTAATCATGTGCCACAGATAAGAAAGGTGAAACATGTAACATTCAAACAATTTGAATCATGTCACAGGGGTAAAGGATAAAAAATGTAGTTCATATCCATGATAAAGTTATTTTTAGTCGTGCACAAGGATGAAATTATGCTAACTGCAAGGAACTGGATATATCTCCTTTCCACATATCCCAATCCCCTTCTCCCATGCTATCACTCTTTCTATCACCAGCATTCCACTCCAGCTCCTGGGATTCTTCACTGATTCTCCACAGGACACGTTTTGCCTCATGGACCCCCTTTTTCTATTACTCTAAGAACCTTTTTTTTTTTTTTTCTGTTTTCCTTATATATCTTGGCTCAGGCCTTCAATCTGAAGTTTCCCAAATGGCCAGCATTGACAGGTAGATAGATATCAATACCTATTGACAATATTCTGGCTTTGTAATCTCACTTCTCATGGTCTGAATGCACTTTGCCTCCCACGGGAGGTGTCACTAGGGCAGTATTGGGCCAATGGGATGTGAGTAGAAGCAATACTCAAACACTTTTTCGTATAAACCTTTGAATAAAACACAAGCTTGCTTCCTTTTCATGTGTTTTCTTCCTGAGCCATAGCAACGCTCATGTGAAGACACCCCTTCCATAAGGACGACAATGGGGGAAGAAGGCCTGCCGGTGTATTAGGGACTTTGGGGTATAGTCATGTTATATTTTGAATGGGAAGTGTCTTTCATAAGTTCATGTTTGAACACTTGGTCCCTGGCTTGTGGTGCCGTTCGGGAAATTTATAGGACTTTTAGGAGGTGGAACCTCACTGGAGGAAATGGGACACTGGAGACAGGACTTAAAGCTGTAAAGTTTTATGCCATTTCCTGTTCATTCTTTGTTTCCTGAGTGTGGACACAAGGAATCTGTCAGGATTTCTGTTTTTTCTACCATTTTTCCCCACCTGTTGCCATGTCTTATTCTTTTATGAGGGACTGTACTCTTCTGGAACTGTAAACCCAAATCAACCCTTTTTCTTTTCAATTGCTTTGGTCAGAATGTTTTTTTTTTTCTTTTTTTAATTTTAGCAACAGGAAAATAACTAAGACAGACATCACACCACATGATCAAAGATATATATTAGTTACTTGTTGCTACAATACAACTGAAGCCCTCAAATCAATACCATTTGTTATATTGCTCCCTATGTCCTTAGAGCGCCATTCTCTCACTTAAGCGTGTGTATCCAACTTTGTTTGCCCTATTCCCATACACTTCAAAAAGATATGTCCTGTGTCCAGAATTTTTCCCTACCTTCTTCAGCATTTGAGATATTACATCCAATTGGATAATTCGTGTTAAATGAATACACAGAGCCCACACCATGTTGAATAGTCAGGGCCCCACACTGCTTTCTGGGAGTTGTGCCCATACACTGGGGGCACATGGTGTGTGTACTCACAGTCGTGACAGGTGGCTCCCGTGTAACCAGTGTCACTGCAGTTGCAGTAGAAGGTAGTCCAGGATTGGGCACAGCGTCCTCCATGTTCACAGTAGTTGGGTAAACACCTGATGGGAGATAATGCAAATAAATAATAAGCCAAGACAGTTGCAACAGAGAGGCAAACAAAAACTGTACAAGAAACAATGGGAAATGGATCTGCTAAAATCATATTACTGTGAGAGTTAAATTATATGAAAACCAGACAAATTTATGTTCTGCTGGGTACTAGGGATATCAGATCTGAATTCTACCTTTGTGTTAAAGCTTAAAAGCTATTGCACAGAGAACTAAATGGAAGAAGGAATATTCTATAGAATGGTGTGTTAATTATGCCAGAAAGTGCAGAAGAATTACAAGTTTACATTGAAAAGTCCTGTAGCTTTTTAAAGGAAGTGAAAAAAAAAATAGCACTCCTGGAGATTAGTGTCTGTGCTTCATTTGAGAGATGAGCAGGAAACTATCTCTACCTGCAGAAACAGAACATGGTTTAAAGTTGAGTGCACCCCTCAATTAAAATGCAAGGCAATTCTATCTTTTCCAAAAGCGCCAAAGCCATCCTGAAGACTTTCACTAGCTATGGTAAACCAGCATGGTGTCCTTTCAACCAATCTGGGTAAGGTGCTTCACCTCCCCACACCCCCACCCGCTCCTATCCATCCCTCACAAACCCCAAACCCCAAGGAGTAGCCCCGTTTTGAACATCCTCTGTCAGAATCCCTCTCCTCCTTTGTATCCTGCCATTGCCTTGCTTCTGAAGATCTCCTTTTTATATATGTTTCTCATATTTGGGTATGAGTGCTTGCCTACATATATATATATATATATATATATATATATATATCACATGCATGTGTGCCAGATGCTGGAAAAGGCCTGAAAAGGGTGTTGGATCCCCTGGAAGTGAGGATAAAGATGGTCATGAGCCATCAGGTGGCTGAGTTAACTTTCTAGCTTGATCTCTGACCATCACTTTTCCAGAGCTCACTTTTCTCAAGGCTCCCCCAGGCTTCCTAGTTTGTTCCCTTTCACCCTATCCACCCCCACGGAGATTCAGTGAGGCCCAGTTATCACTTGCCTGTTCTTGGCAGCCAACAAAGTGTGTATTTTTAAATTTTATTTTTACATTTATTTATTTGCTCATTTACTGTATATAAATGTGGTGGAAGGGAGTACCTGCCACATGGGATGTATAAAGGTGAGAGGACAATATGAGGGAGTCAACTCTCTCCTTCTGCCATGTACGTCTCTGGAAATGAACTCAAGCTGTCAATCTTGAGAGCAAGCATCTTTGGTATCTGAGCTACCAATTGCCTCTAAAAACAGTTATTGCTTTAGTAACAGATAGATAAGCAAAGAAAGGTACTTTGCTATGTTCCTGTTAGTTTTGATGTCAAGAAAATTGCCTGATTTTGATGGCCTACACTATGGAGTACAAGATCCCAACATCTAATATGAAAAAGACAAGAAAAAAGATCTGGTGACCTGCAGTATGCAGCAGAGGAGCTGGGAGGAGTCCTGGTGATATCTGTGATTTAGTTTCTGTTGTTCCCCAAGGCCTGTTTTTACACCCAGACTTTCTGAGGATTTCTGTAAAATGTGTTACAGACTCCTTGCATGACTATCAGGAGCTATGTAGCTTGTGTTACTTGAGACAGAAAGACTCACCCACTGTGGGTGACACCTTTCCCTTGGCAGCAATCCTACACCATGAAATAGAGGAAATGATCT
This sequence comes from Rhombomys opimus, assembly GCA_010120015.1. NCBI lineage: Eukaryota > Metazoa > Chordata > Mammalia > Rodentia > Muridae > Rhombomys > Rhombomys opimus. The sequence goes on from REGO01000302.1 coordinate 131,034, forward strand.
GACTCCTAGGCTTCGTCCCTCTCTTTAACTGCAGAGTGACTACCTCCTTGGGGTGCTGCCACTGTGATTTCCCCACCAATGTGGATTATAGCCTTTCACTCATTCCTTGAATAAACCCTATTTTTTTTAAGTTGCTTTTGTTAGAGATTTTATTCATAGCAACAGGGGGAAAAAACTAAACAGCCAAGAAACTGCCTCAAGGACAAGAGAGGATGTTCACCATTTGAGCCATTTAGAAGACTAGAGACAATTTCTGACAAATGAAACCTGAATTGGGCCTTATACATTCAAGCAAGCACACCTGCAGAGGACATGCTTGCTCACTATTGACCTACAGAATAAGAAAAAGGATCCCATAATCTTTTGAAAAAACTGGGGAGCTCTCTCTATGTAACTTGTCTTTGAAGGACTAGGCAAAAATCTGGGTATGGTCTGGGGAAAGTATTATAAGAAGGGGAGTTAAGATAGTTTGAGAAAATGAAACCTGCCAGTTTATTCATAATTTCTCAAGGTTCACAAAATAAATATAAATTGTTGTCTTCTCTGAAAAATCATATTACTAAGTAATAGATCAAAACTAGTAAGTTACTATACACCAGCAAAGTCTAAGCTTATATCTTTTTAAAATTATTATTATTATTAATTTATTTGTATCCCAGCTGTAGCCCTTCCCTCATCTCCTCCTGGTCTCACTCTTCCTCCCTCATCTCACCCTATGCACCTCCCCTAGTCCACTGATAGGGAAGGTCTTCTTCCTCTACATCTGACCCTAACCTATCAGGTCTCATCAGAACTGTCTGGATCCTCTTTCTCTGTGGCCACTCCACCCAGAGGGAGGTGATCAAAGAGCAGGCAACCAAATTAATGCCACAGATTCCTCCTGCTCTCCTTACTAGAGATCTACCATGGACACTGAGTTGCTCATGGGTTACATATGACAGGGGTTCTCTCTAGATGCGGACCTGACCCAGCAGGGTGTTGAAGCAGATGCTGAGATTCATAGCCAAACTTTGGGCAAAGTATGTGGAATCTTATGGAAGAAGTGGGAGACAGAAATACCTGGAGGAAACAGGAGCTCCATAAGAGCCAAAAATCTGGGCCGAGGGGGACCTGCAGAGACCAAGCTTATATCTTGATTTCTGGCTAACAAACCAACTTCTTGCTGGATAGCCCCTCAAAGACTCTTCAACTTTTGTGCATCTATACTTGACTTACTCATCTGTTTCTGGCCTCTGTTTCTGTGGTCTTGTCATGCTTTTCCCTGTCACCTGTGATGCTGGTTAGTTTCATAAGACAGAGTCATATGAAATGAGGTATCTTTGTCTCAATTAGCTGTCTTGTAGGCAAGTCAGTGGTGGGTTTTCTTGGTAAGTGGTTTGTTGGAGTTGGTCTAAAGCTAATTACTGGCACTCAGGTTCTGGTTACTGCCAGCTGGATACACCCATCCTTGTTTGGGTAAAGCTGCCTGAAACATTATACCTGATTGCTTCATCAAGTGGTCTATACCTGAGGAGGGCCCAATGGAGGAGGGATGCCTAGGTTTCAGGGCTTTTGAAGAGAAGAATGGCAAGAATCATGGGACAGATGGGCAGGAAGACAGGAAGAAGAAGGATGCATCTTACACTTTATAAGTATATGAAATATACACTTGACCAATACACACACACACACACACACACAAAAAAACACACACACAGAAATCCTGCAAAAAAATCATTTAACTTTTATTACTTTGACATTACTCAAACTTATTGAACAAAGAAACATTTTCTATAGACCGTAGTTAACATCAGACAGAGCTGGTAGTCTGACTTCTGGCTATGCAAGGGAAAAATTTTTGCTGAGTCAGTATTATGATGCGCCCAATAGACAGATATGTTTTATCTGCAGAGTCAATATTCTAAATGACCCACAACCTGTTAGGCTGTTTGACCCAACACAAACCCCCTCTCTATTTCAGATGAAATTCTAGAATTCTGGGTTACTAAACTATAGATTTAAAAAAAATCCTAATTACTTTTAAACAAAACCACACTATGATATTAGTAGCCAAAAGAATTGGGACCAAAATTTTTGGATTACTTTATGTGTAGCATTAAAGTATGTTGTAGAGCACTACCTATAACGAGGTATGTGAAATTTCCATTTGTGCTAGTACAAAGACCCAGGTGAGGGTCTTAGGAGATGATTCAGTGAGCAAAATATAACAAGAAAATATCATTCAAAAATAAACTGAATGTGGCACCACCCACCTATAATCCTGAGGCTAGAAGGTAGAGAGAGGAGGGTCCCTAGGGCTTTCTGGCCATTTAGTCTACCCAGTTTAGAGGATGGCACATTCAGTGAGAGAACCTGTCTTGAAAAATAAGGAGTGATACAAGAAGACATGTGTACCTCTGGAAGATACACACACACACACACACACACACACACACACACACACACACACACCAGTTAAAGCCAGTGAGCTTTTTTTGGAGACCCTACAAATGATCTTTACCTCAGAACTCATCATCTAAGAGGGTTCACAACTCACAAGTCTTAAAATTCACTCAGTGTATTTATAAGAGTGCCAGTTACCAGGATTATAATCTGTGCAACAACTCTCATAAAAGGCTGGTGTGGCATACAAGATTCAAAGCTCACATGTTGATTCTGAAAATTATAATTTCACTGGGACCCAATATTTTCACTAGGATAGGCAATGTATGTTTTTTTTCAGTCTTTGGGAAACCACAATATATTAAAAAGACCCTGAATTAGACCTAGGATGAGATTTAAGAATAGTTCCAGGGTTTCTAAGTTGGATGTCAATCAATATTCAAATTTATTAAAATTGAATGATTTTTTAGTCAGTTTCCAGTTTCAATAACCTCATTTTAGGTTAATAATTATCACTAATGACTGCACCCACTTTAGCAAAAAAGAGAACAAGTCTCTTGTCACAAATCATTCCAAAGAATAAAGTAGTCTAGTAAAGCCAACACTGAATTGCAACCTTATCAATTGAATTTGCTTTGTATGAGTTACTTTCCTAGTTGCTGTGATAAAATCTCTGATAAAAGCTATGTAAGGAGGGAAAGAAAGGCCCATCTGGCTTTCACTTCAAGGTGATAGAATCCATAATAATAGGAAAGACATGACATTAGGCAGGGAATGCCTGACAGCAGAAATGGGAGACTATAGGAATGAGAAAGTGACAGGAAATGAGCTTGGCTATCAAACATCAAGGGCTATTGTGACCCTCTGTGGAGGATCCACTGTGACCCTCTTTCTCCAGCTATGCTTTACCTTTTAAAAGTCACTCAAGTTTCTAAACAGGTGAGGACCCAGTGTTCAAACACATGAGTCTTTGGTTGGACAGTTTCCATTCAAACCATGAGGGGAGAGATTCTGATCTACTTTACCACACAGAGGCGCAACTAAGAACACAGAGGTGTACACTGAATCTATCCTACTGTTTTCTGCTTGATGGTTTTACCTGAGAATGGGCTGCCATTCTCTCAAACATCCATTATGAGCAACGTTTGTTATGGTACTCATGCCCAATTTTCTCCATACATTTCTTTTCCTTATTTGTGTCTCAGCATATCAGCCTTTCATCTGATACATCCCTCCTTTGGCATCAGCATTGTTCCAGGCACAGTGTAGCTCTGCATAGATGCTATCCTGTATCTTCCAAATGATTCGCAAAGACCAGTTCAGTGTATAGCTTAACTTTCAAGTGGGAAGCATTATTTTAAAAGTTTCAAAGCTTCTCAAGAGCCTGTTAAATTTCTAATGGAAATACTTGCTGTCTATATAACTTGAAAAACCATTAAACACCTGGCAGTGTCAGCTTCCTCCCTTGTAAAATGAGAAGAGTTTATGTTTATGTTCCCATATAGGGCTCCAGAGGTTTGAGCCAGATAATTAGTAGAGAATAAGATGTAGCACAGAACCTATCTTATCATTTTATTTTATTACATTTAAGTGTTCCTACCTAGATTCGAATACAGAAAAACAAAAGATTTATAAAACTTCAAAGTAGAACCCCCCACATCTCTTATATTCTTTTATCATTATTTTTCATGGTTTTTAATGACATTTTAGGGGCTAAAGATAGGGCTTTCTCAGTTAAGTGCTTGCTATGTAACTACGAGGAACTGGATTTGAATCCTCAGAACTCGTGTAAAAGTTGAACATAGTGGCATACATCTGTAATCTTTTCACTGAAGAAGAGGCAGTAGGATCCATGGAATTTCCAAGGCAGACAGTATTCCCAAACCCAAAGGCTATAAATAAGTTTAATAAGTGGCCCTGTCTCAAAAGAGTAAGGAGGGGAACACTTGGCATTGACCTTGGGCCTACACAGACATTCACATCCATGTGTATGCATACCTGCACACACAGACACATACATGCACACAGAGAGATTGAGAGAGGAGGGATGCTAGACTACATCTGGCAGAAGTTAGAAACAGCTTTAGAAACCAATAAATGGTGGAGTCTGACACAGCCAATAGCTAAATAAACAGGAGTGCTGTTTAAGGCATCTCCAGGACAGGTACTTTTGATAAAGATGAGGGAAAAGTAAACAATACAGTCCACTGGGCTGATTGGAAATCTGAATTCTTTAGTGATTTCACTTTCAGACAAGAGCTGCCATGGACACAAACCTGTGAGCACCATTCAGTGCCACTATTTGTGCCCCTCCGGCCAGAGAAACAGAGCCAACTTCACAGTGCCAGCCTGGCCTCCAGGAGCTGCATGGATTCCAGTGGTCCTCTCCACATCACATCCTTAACCTTGCCTACAGACACTTTGTCTGTTTCTTCTTTCTCTTGAGTTGCCTTCTCTTCAAACTCACCTTCTGTGGCAGATATGCACAAGACTGTAATAAGGATATTGTGCTAGTGCACTTTCTTCCACTGCATTATTTATAGATTACATTGCTCGTGTACATTGCTGTGGCTTGCTTGTATAATTTTACAATCGCCTTGCTAAATAAAAATGTTATCGTTAGCTTTAGGACACAGAAGGAGCACTTCACACCACTTGACTAATGACAGCTGGCACTGGTGGTGCTGTTATCAGGTACTCTTGATTTTCTTTTTTCTTTTAAGTAGCTTTAATTTTTATTTGACAAATAGTAATCATACATGTTTGGGGTCACAATGTGACATTTCAATACATATTAAATATCTCACTTTTCCCCAGGCAGCTGTGACGCTTTCTCACCAAACAGTTTTTGCCTAAGACTAGGCTCAACAAACTACATTAAGAAGCTATATCTACCCCAACAACTGTTTTTGTATGGCCCTGAAAGCTAAAAAGGATTTTTGTATTTTTCCCATTTATTTATTTATTTATTTATTACAATTTATTCACTTTGTATCCCAGCTGTAGCCCCTCTATCTGCCCCTCCCAATCCTGCCCTCCCTTCTTCTACTGCCATGACCATTCCTCAGTCCACTGATAGGGGAGGTCCTCCTCCCCTTCCATCTGACCCTAACCTATCAAGTCTCATCAGGACTGTCTTTTATAGTCTTCCTCTGTGGCCTGGTAAGGCTGCCCCCTCCCTAATTTAGGGGGAGATGATCAAAGAGCCAGCCACTGAGTTCATGTCAGAGAAAGCCCCTGTTCCCCTTACTTGAGAGCCCATTTGGAGGCTGAGCTGCCATGGACTACATCTGTGCAGGGGTTCTAGGTTATCTCCATGAATGGTCCTTGGTTGGAGTATCAGTCTCAGAAAAGACCACATGGCTCAGAATATTTTGTTCTGTTGTGATCCTTGTGGAGATTCTGTTCCCTACAGGCCTTTCTATTTTCCTCTTCTTCCATAAGATTTCCTCCACTCTGCTCAAAGTTTGGTTATGAGTCTCAGCATATGCTTTAATACCCTGCTGGGTAGATTCTTTCAGAGTCCCTCTGTGGTTGGCTCCTATCCTGGTCTCTGTTTTCTCTCTCATCTGATGTTTATCCCATTTGCCTTTCTTGGTTTTCAATTGGAGTAAAATATGGCACTAACCATGTGGGAAATTTTCAAGATAATAAAGAGGTGAAGGGCAGAATTATTAACTCTTAGATGACATGTAGTTATTTAATTGTGTTGGGTGTATATTACAGGAAAGCATCACAGACTCTGGCTTGAGCTATAAGAATGTGCCACTGTCCTTAAGCTTCACTTTCTGTGGTTCTGACATGTTGCAGACCTGAACATGAATTATTTATTAGCACAGAAAACATCAGCAATGTGTGTTACTTTCCTTACTACGTGCTCTGCCAACTGGTTCTTATACCTCTTCCAGTGAGAAAATTTTTAGATGGATTTCAGATTTTTCTAAGTTTATTTTTCATCTTGAATAAATACTATATCCTTCACCAAAGGATACTGTTTACTAGTGTAAGCTTCATTTGTTGTTAAAGTTGGAAGTGTTCAAGTTTTGACTTAAGGTTAAGCATCTGCTCTTAGCAGAATGCAATATTTGACATCAAGAACTCTCTCCCAGAACGCAAAGTACAAGTAATGATTACAGCTGGACATTAAAGGACATCTAACCAAAAAAAAAAAGGACTGTGTTAATTATAAGGGAGTAATAGGTACAGGTGGGCTTTGGGTACAAATTCAGTTCTTTCAGACAGTACTGGCTATGAGAGCCTCACATATGCTAAGAAAGAACTCTACAGCAACCAAACTGGTAAGCTCGGGTTCAATAAGAGACTCTGTCTCAAAAAACAAGGTGGAAAGTGACTGAGGAAAGTAGCAGGTGTAAGCCTCCAGGACATATGTGTACCTGTGAATCGACTCACATATGGGCACTTGCACACATAGACACAAACACACATAATTAAAACCAGCCAGCTCTGTTTGTATTACAGTAATTAAATGCACATTAATTAAAGTGGGGACATGGTTTGGGGGTGAATTTTGCCTAAGAGACTCATTCTACACTACCTTTTTTCTAACACATGTGTCCATAATTTAACATAACATCATCTAGAAATTTCATGCTATAAATTTCCTATATGCTTGGAGAAATAAGTAGTGTTTTGGGGGTTTTGGTATGTGTTTGTGTGCATGTGCATGCATGTTTCTGTGTGCCTGTGTGTGCGTGTGTGTGTGTGTGTTTGTATGACCATACATTCCTGTGTGTAGAGGTAGAGGACAACCTTGGTTGTCATTACTCAGTTTGTTGTTCTTATGTTTTGAGCCAGATTCTCCCGTTTTTACCTAGAACTCAGCTTGGTGACTAGTCCTCAGGGATTCACCGATCTCCACCTCCCCTGAGCTGGGATCTCAATATCCCATCAGACTTGGCTCATTTAAGTGGGTTCTGGGACTAAAACTCAGGTCTCATGATGAACTGGCAAGCATTTTTCTGACTGAGCTCTTCCCGATCTCCATTAATAAAATAAATTAATGCCTGCAGCATCTGATGCTTGTAGCCTCTTCTTATGTGTCATCATTTAAATGTGTTGAGTGTGTATTAGGAGAAAATACACCATGGACTCTAGCTTGAGTTCTGATAATGTGCTGCTCTTTTAATGCTTGACTTCCTATCATTCTCAGATGCTATAGTTGTTGGGGAATTATTGTTTAATTACTTAATATCACTGAAAACAGTAGTGATTTGTGCTACTTTCCTTATTGCCTGTTGAAACAACTGCCAACTGGTTCTCATGGTCCCTCCACCAGCATGCAAGTCTTCACACACACTCCGGAGTTTCAGGTTAGCATGAGTAAACCTGGTAACTGGAGAGACCTATGCAATGTTTATTCCGTTGTCACTTTGAGATACAAGGGACTCACCAAACTTCCCTCTGAAATAGCCAACCTTCAATCTGGTGCTGACTTTGAATACACAAGCAGGCTTATTTTTCATGTTTGGTGAATGTAAGTGTAAATATGTGAGAGTAGGAACTGATGACTACTAGAAGGCTTTAACCACTGTAGCCAGTGAAAGGTTTGGGGAGGAGGCAGAAAAGGAAATGAGGTGTCCTAAAGCAGTCATGTATACTCTATGAATTCTCAGAATTGGACAAAACATTGTATAGCAGTATAGTAGTTATTCATCTCACTGTAGTGACCAAATACCTGCCAGAAGAAACTTAAGTGTGGAAGGGTTTATTTTGACCTACTGTTTGAGGGCTTGCCACCCATCATGATGAGAAAGGCATGGCAGCAGGTACAGGAGATAGTTGGTCTTATTGCATATTAAGTCAGGTGGCAGAAATGGATGAAGGCTAGTGTTCCAAACACTGTCTCATTTTTCATTCAGTTCATGACCCTAGACCATGGGACAGTGCTACTCACAGTCAGAATGAATCTTCTCACCTCAAATAACTCAACCTAGATATTCGCTTGCAGCCATGCCAAAAGCTTTGCTTTTAGGAATTTTAGATTTTATCACATTGAATACTACTGAGACACATAGGAAATTTACTTTTAGCTAAAATGATCATTAGACTGTTCCCAAGAAAAAAGAACAGAACTCTGCATTCATGCCCCTCAGGCTTAAAGAAAACAGAAATGCTCAGGCAGAACACAGGGCAAAGCACTCCTCTAGAGAAAATTTGAAATCTGTTTTCCTCTTTAAGCAAAAGTATTAATCACTTGTTTAAAAGATAGACTAGGTTTTATATATATATATTCAAGAAAATGCCACCTCAGCTGCACATGCCAAGTTTGCTGCTATCCACGGAGTTTAACTCCTTGCTGGTGTCTTTTCTTTGAACCTGAATAATTTTCTATCTTTTGCTTTCAGTCATTGCTTGACCAAACTCTAAGAGACAGGAAGGAATAATGGCATCTGCATCTGTTTTTAACACCTTCTATGCCAAAATGTAAAATATTTCAGGCTCTATCCACCACCTCAAAATGTAGAGTTTGATTCTTGGTATAAGGTAAGGTGGTGTATAATAATACCAGTATTCCTATCGCACAAGTAGACAGATAAGTACTTCTGTTATGCATTTGAAGAGCTAAAGTGATGGTGACTACACATAAGCAATAATGATAGCTTACTAGATAGATCCCATTTTCTCATCAACTCAAAATATTAAGTATCTTTTCCTTGTAATCATATTTGTTAACGATACTGACAATGGCAATCAGTGCTTTCTTTGGGATCAGAACTTTCCCTCTCAGGCCCAAAGAGTGTACATCAACAGAGAAAAGGAACAAACCAAGTGTTACACTGGATGTGCAGCAGGGATCCTCTTTAACATGATAAATAGATCGAAGCCTTTATTAGTGGGTCAGATGAAAGCCTATTGAGGCATGGATCCTTGGAAGGGATCAATACAGAGGAATCTTTTGTCTTCTAGTTATTAAAATGTTTCTGATTCATGAAGTGACTTAGGAATTTAAAGTCACCTTTTTCATCATGTTTCTTTCTATTCCAAAAGCTTTCTTGGATTTTCTGTTTCAAGACTATATTTTTAGCATTTCTCGAGAAAGGTGCCGTAGGCAGCTTTCTTAATGCTCTCTGAATATCCACTCTGCAACCCCCTTGCCAAGCAGTAGAACTTAGAACAAGCTCTTATGATAATTCACTGGGCCATTGCTACATCTTTGTTTTAAGCATTAGTGTTTCAGAATGTCAGTGAGGGAAACTTCTCACTGTAGCCTCATGAAAAAATGCAAAGTTGTACCTTCATTGTGGTTGACTGTTTATATTTTCTGTGAATCAAACCACCTCAGTATCTGACTTAGTTAATTTTTTTTTTATTGCTGTGACAAAATACTGACAGAAAAGAAAGGAAAGGAGAAAGGGTTGTTTCTGGTTTATAGTTCTATGGTATACCATCTACAGGCCAGAGAAAGCCTGGGGACAGGAACAGGAAGCAGCTGGTCATATTGTCTTTATAGTGGGAAAGCAGAATGCAACAGGAAGTAGGCCCTGCTATCAAATATAAAGGCCCACCCCCAGGGATCAACTTCCTCCAATGAGTCTCTATCTCTTCATAGTTCTCATAACCATCCAAAAGCAGTTCCAGCTGGTATTCAAGTGTTCAAACACATGTGCCAATAGAGGAAATTTTACATTCAAACCAGTGACCTTTCTGTGTCAAAGAGGACAGCAAAAGCTTATCAATAGATTGATCTACTTTTTCTGTAAAAACAAGTAACAAGAAAGATCAGCCTGATAGAAAAGCACACATGTCCTTCTTCAAGGATACTTAAAGCATTGAGTAAGTAAGGTTCATGTTCCTTACAAGCACTTCTTCACTCACATATAAAGAGTCATGAGATGATGTTGTAAGACCCTCATTTAAATAACAGAAGGATGATTCAGTTCGCACTCACAGCAGGTTGGGGAGAATTACAGATGGACTGCAGGTACTGAACCAGTTCAGACTCTACCTCCATAGGATAGCCATCCCAGGCTAATTATGAAGTTCCTCTCTTCCATAATCATTCTCAAGAACTAGCTATGGCCAAGACTTTTACTGGAAATCTTAGCTCTCAGTATGTTCTGAGTCTCGGTATGTTTTTTTTTTTTTATTTTTTAAATTAAGTTTATTCACTTTGTATCTCAGCTGTAACTCCTTCCCTCATCCCCTCCTAATCCTACCCTCCCTCCCTCTTCTTCTCCTGTGCCCTCCCCCAGTCTAATGATATGGGAGGTCCTCCTCCTCTTCCATCTGACCCTAGCCTATCAGGTCTCATCAGGACTGGCTACATTGTCTTCCTCTGTAGACTGGTAAGGCTGCTCTGCTTTCAGGTGGAAATGATCAAAGAGCCAGCCCATGAGTTCATGTCAGAGAGTTCATGTCCAATTATTGGGGGAACCTACTTGGAAACTGAGCTTCCTTTGGCTATTTCTGTGCAGGGATTCTAAGTAACCTCCATGTATGGTCTTTGTATGGAGTATCAGTCTCAGAAAAGATCCTTGTACCTAGATTTTTTGGTTCTGTTGCTTTCCTTGTGGAGCTCCTGTTCCCTCTAGTTCTCTGACAATAAGCAACATTGATAGTTAACCCCACTCTGGTTGTGTATACACATGTGGTAGAAGATGTATGTACACATGTTTGATGTGCATTTGGAGGACATATCATTGATACTGGACTTCCTCAGTCACTCTAAACACCATTTTTATTTTGAGGCAAATTTTCTAACTGAATCTGTCACCCATTGATTTAGAGGTACTAAGGAGCCTTAGAACCTCAGGGAGCCTCCCCATCCTGGACTTGTAAGTACACCCTTCTGCTTGGCTTTCATGTGGCTGCTAAATTGCAAACCAAGTCTTCATGTTTGTTCAGCAAGCACTTGTCAACTGAATGGTCTTTCCAGCTCCTACAATGTGTGATTTCTGATGAAAACATGAAACACAACACTTTTTACTTCACAATCTTGTCAAAGAGTGTGGGCTTTGTGGTGTACACAGGTTAGCGAGAGCATTATTCAGAAACAGACCAATTCTCCACCATCAGATTTTTTTCATGCATAACCAGGTTCTGCTACATGTTGGCTGCATGGCCTTGGGAAGATTGCTTAGCTGCTCTGTCTCAAAGGCATTATTGGAAAACTTAGTTAATGATGATCCCTACTGTAATTTGGTTAACACACACACATACGAACAATTTCCCTGACTCAGAGTAAGTATTTTTTAAAGATAAGCTACTAATTTGGCTCTTAATTAGATTGCAGAATTTTTTTTTTTGCTGCATAGTTCCTCTGGCTTTCACTTCCATCCATTGCTAGACCCTGCTATTACCCAGTGCAGCCTTCTGATCATGTTAACACATGCTGAACCCTTCCTGTACTCTCAGTCCTACCTTATGCCATTCATAACTAGTGCCGGGTTCATGCTCCTTGATCCCCTAAACATAACCCTCTCCTCAGCTTCCTCCTCCTTCCTGATGTCATCTTCCTTTACTCACTCTGGCCAAACCAAGCCCATTCTGTTCCTTTACATTTTAGCAACAAACCCTGCACATCTCCATAGATTCAGAAATTGTGAAGCACCGGACTTGAATCATTTTTTGCTGTGATCACTAAATATACGACCATGAACAAGCAGTTGCTGAACTTCCTTGGACACTGATGACAACCCCAGAAACAACAAATATGAAGGTTCTCTAGATTTGCCAGAATATCTTAAAACCGCAAGCATGTCCCTTACCCAGTTCCAGGTTGGAAGTTAGGTATTTCATCTATAACTAATGCCTTTAAGGTCTCCTTTTTCCCCAATTATGCATGTATGTCTGTGTAGGACTATGTGAATGGGAGTGCAGGTATCTATGGAAACCAGAAGATGAAGTCAAATCCACTGGTGCTAAAGTTATAAGTGGTTATGAGCAACCACTGTGGGTACTGGGAATGAAACTGATCCTCTCCCAGAGAAGAAAGGGCTCTTAACTGCCAAACCATCTCACAGACCTTCTAACTTTGGTAGAAATTTCTATCAAATTGTACTGTGCACCATGATATTCTGCACTGGATGCACTGGAAAAATCCACTGAATTTCGTAGGACTGTGGATATAGTTAAAGAATATTTAAAGAATTTTTATTCAGTAACTATTATATATAACACAACATTTCTTTTCCTCCATTAAACTGAGAAAAAAAAAAGAAAGAAAAAGCAGCATAATTGATCCTGCTTTGGTTTTGACTCTCTTCACCCACAAAGGGAGAATACCATATTGTAGCATTTCTCACTTAGAGAGAAATGTTCAAATTGTGTGGGCATTGCCCTTATCATGGCTTTCCTGGCACCTGATCTAAAGGCTTCCAGTTTTAGAGAAGAGCTGAGACATATGTGTTGCCACAGAAAGAAATCTTTTTATATAACCCACTGCTTTTAACACACTCCCACACAGAGGGTAGGATGTAGCAGGACTCTGTGGAGGTGATCCAACATAATGTTTTCCCATCCTCTGTGTTTGCAGCTCCTCATGCTCAAGCTGAGAAGCTAAGAATCTTGACCAGAGAATGAGACATGTGCTTTTCTTAGAGTAAAATGTACTTGGTGAAGAACCAAGTATGGGGGAAGAAATTGTGTTTTATAACATTTTTGGCCACAGGAAACTGAATACACTGTTTTATATGTGATCCATTCAATGGAAAAAAAAAATGTTTGCATTTTCAAAAGGATTGGAAGGAAATCTCCTTAGGAAACAACCAGAGACCACAGACAATAAGCCCTGATTCTATCACCTTTCACATCTCTATTTCTGTATGTTCAGGACTGGGAATAGATTATGTCTAAGAAGCTCCTTCAGTTATATTGTTCTACAAGGGTAGTCCATAGTCAATGGAATATGTGGCATCCAAAATTTCCTTTTCATTTGACAAAGCTGCATAGAAATCACTGTCTGTCAGTCTTAGGAAAGTTTTATCAACATTGTTTGGTGGGTTTGGGGTGTGTTATGTGCATGTATGCACATTTATACATGTCTGTGTGTAAGTGATGAGTCAGGAGGATGGATTCAGAAATTCTCCACCTTATTCTTTTGAGGCATGTTCTTTTTATTAAACCTGAACCTTACTGTAATTATATTGTGTTGTATTTGTTGTTGTTATAACTAGGCTGGCAGCCAGAAAGCTCTAGAAACCATCATTCTCTAGCTCCCACAGCACTAGGGTTACAGGTAATCATGTGTTACCACCTTTAGCTGTCTACAAGTGTGCTGGATGTGAACTCAGATCCTCATGCTTGTGAAGCAAGTACTCTTAGGCAATGAGACATCTCTGCAGCCACAAAATGATGTTTTAATGGCTGACTTTTAAAGGGCTCAAAGGAAGTAGAGCCTACCAGTCTTCAGACATCATTTCAAAATCCTGTAAGAGCACACTACGGAGCCACTTTTAGAAACTTTGTGTATTTTCCTTGAAGACGGCCATGTCTGTTCCATACATGATATTCCTCTGAAATAACCAGTACTATGACATTTAAATATGTAAGAGGCACATTTGGGAACTAGGAAAGAAACACAATGATGTGTAGGTGAACCTGTTTCACTGTAAAGGAGAAAAAGCACATAGAAGGCCAGGGTAGAGGACGTGATATCTACTGTCAAGAAGAGACACTCAGGTCTCTATGGTCTTGTCAGCCAGGAGCACAAGAAGAAACCACAGCCCCTGTCTCCCTAGCAGGCAAGTTCATACCAGCTGTCTAACCGGTTCACACTGATTGACCCATGAAAAGTAAAACACTGGAGAAGTTTCCCATGAACTGGAATCACTGTTTCAGATCTCTAGGGAACCCTAAAGAACTCCCTGTGTTGAAAAGATATGGAGAGAGTGGACAGGCTTGCCTTGTCCCTGATTTCAGTGGGAATGATTTAAGTTTCTTTCCATTGAGTTTGATGTTGGCTATAGGTTTGCTGTATATCGCCTTTATTATGTTCAGGTATGTGCCTTGTATCCCTGATCTCTCCAATACTTTAAACATGAATGGATGATGGATTTTGTCAAATGCTTTTCAGCATCTAGGGAGATGATCATGTGGTTTTTTTTTCCTTCAGTTTGTTTATGTGGTGGATCATATTGATGGATTTCCATATATTGAACCACTCCTGCATGCCTGGGATGAAGCCTACTTGGTTGTAGTGTAGGATGTCTTTGATGTGTTCTTGGATTTTAGGTTTGCAAGTATTTTGTTGAGTATTTT
>REGO01000302.1:147847-163601 GCA_010120015.1 Rhombomys opimus
GAGACTGATACTCCAACCAAGGACTATGCATGGAGATAACCTAAGACCCCTGTACAGATGTAGCCCATGGCAGTTCAGTATCCAAGTGGGTTCCATTGCAATAGGAACAGGGACTGTCTCTGACATGAACTGATTGGCCTGCTCTTTAATTACCTCCCCCTGAGGGGGAAGCAGCATTACCAGGCCAAAGAAGAGGACAAGGCAGACACTCCTGATGAGACCTAATTGACTAGGATCAGAAGTAAGGAAAAGAAGTCCTCCCCTATCAGTAGACTTGTGGAGGGGCATGCATGTAGAGTGTGGAGGAAAGGAGGGATTGGGACGGGAGGAGGGAGGGAAACACAGGGAGGATACAAAGTGAGTAAAGTGTAATTAATAAAGAAAAATAAAATAAAATAATAATAATAATAAAGAACTTTCTGTGTCTGCTTTTCTAAGCATTGAAGCTTTTCTCTCCTTGCCTGACCTCTAACAAATTGCATCTTTATTTTATGCACCTGAACCACATATTTGTCCTTCCTTGCATCTATCACTGCTACTAATTTACACGTATATGCACTTTCATTATGACTTTTATTCTTATTACAAAAATTAAAAGCAAACACAAAAGTCAGGAAACACTTGCTTTTTGTATCTCCTAGTCCCCCTCTCCCAGATTTCAAACAAATGTAAATTAGATCTGTAAGAAAGCAAACAATGATTTGGACACAAGATTCTATTTTGTTAGAGAAAGTGATTGAATTCATCAGAAACATACCAGTTACCCACTAAAGGAAAAAACACGTTTCTCATTACACATTCACATACACAACACAAGTGTATGTAAAATAATAACTCAAGACTATAATTACACAAAAAATTAATGGTAAAAGTTAGATGATAATGACTTTTATGTAATAAAAAATAATGAGAGCTTCCTTGGTTGCATATTAAGGTATCAAAGAGATCCCAACTGACAAATGTCTTTGTATTGATCTGTAATACATAAAATGTTGTACCAGCTGATGAATTTGGAAGCTTTTCCCTTGACAGGAATATAGACTTGGAGGTATCCGGTTCCTGTAATGGCTTTGATTTGGAGACCACTAAATTAGCACATTTTAATGACGTACAAATTTTATTACCCACTTTCTCAAATGGTCAAAAGGAAAAAAAAAAGACACAAGGATCAAAAAGTCTGTGTGGTATGTTATTGATCCTGTGTGCAATGATATTATCACAAATACGTGATAACGTTCCATTTAATTTTAGTAGTCATTTCCAACATTGGCAGAGACCATGTTCTGCCTGGCTGATTTCCCGTGTTCCCCAGTGAAGTCACAATGCTTTTCATCATTTCCCCCTGGACTGGGACAGTCACCCTTTGAACTCCTCTAACTCTGCCCTACATTTTTCTCAACTTATGTTTCTAGACAAATCTAATGAAGTTCCTTCTCAATTCTCACAGTGAACATGAAACCAAAATCTCCTAATACAAAGGCTCTCTTTGCTATGATTCCAGGTCCACAGCCCGAGCTAGGTGGAAGCCATGTGCCTTCTCTGGATAACCCATGAGCTGAATTATATCAATTCAGTTTAACTATAGCATGTTAGCTGAACCTAAGACATCATGGATTTAAACACAAGTCATTACTAGCTTCTGAGAAAATACGTAATGCCAAAAAAAATCTATCATATGCTATTAATTATTGTAAACTATTATTATGCATCCAAGTACTAGAGATTATAAATGCAAAGTCAAAAGCATTTTGAATTGGTAACACTTAGAAGTGGTGTTCTGTTCCCATGCCATCTGTGGCACCATCTTCTACCAGCTTCTGTCTATTCTTACCTTGGACAAGCCTGATTTTGCTTCATTCTTAAAGTTGTAATTCAATCACCTACCCAAACTTCCTCCATCTCATTCCTCATTTTCACAGTTATACCAAGCTACTGGTATCATGTGTCCTTACTGATATCACATATTTCACAAATCAGAGAATATTTCAGTTTATAGATGGATTAATGTAGCCAAGGGCCTTCAACACCAACACACAGGAGCTTAGCAAATCCTATCTACCCTTTGGCTGATTGATGTTTTAAGAGCAGTAAGCAGAATTAGAAGAACAAGGTAGGTAGGTGCTGCAGACATGGCAAACCATTGCTGAAATTCAGCAACCATTCTCATTTGTTTTCTGCCTTTAATTCTAGAAACTAGCACCATAAAAGGAGCCAAAATACCAAGAAAGATGCAACTAGAAACTGAGTATCATGCTATATCTCTGGACTGTAAAATGAAAGTACTAATTTTAACTAGCCTACTGTCTGGTCTCTTTGGAACTAGGCTTAGTCATTCCCAGTTGAGGACATCCAAGCTGAGCACAGCCAAACCCTTAGCTATAGATTTCCTGAAGCCCTATGACAATATTGGAAGGATACCCACAACAAAGAATACAATGGTTAAGAGGAAAATAATTTCTCCCTCTTTTATGTAATACTCTTAACTTCAAAGTAATCAAGTGTTGTTTATGCATAAAATTTTAATCCTTTCACAAATTTGTATTTTGATTTAATTTGCATATCCCATTTGCTGCAAGTCAACATGGAGAGAGACTCAACTAATTTAAACTTTTTCCTCTGGGCCTGAAATCCTTTCAGAAATATTGCCCATTAGGCAACTCAATTATGTCTTATGTGGCTAATGTCAGCAGATTAGAATTTTGCTTAAAGAAACTCATATTTACAACATTGAGAATGGGAAGGGTGGGGGAACAGAGGAGACAAGACAATAATTACCTGTCTTTGATGCTACACAGATCAATGTGTAAATCACTAAAATTCCCCAGGGAACCTTGCTGAACTGAAATGAGGTCCTTGGGCTGGTTATCAATAAAGATGAGCCTCATGCAGCCTTGGAAAGCCTTAATGGGATTTAAGCATTGGGAATCGGTGAGATTGTCAGGGCACCCTGTGGGACAGAGAAAAAAGATGAAGAACACTAAAATGACCTGTCATTGCATTGGCAACCTATTGATGGAAGTCCTTGAGGTCTAATTATTTGGGTACCTTTTTTTATTCATAGCAGGGCATACTTTTATTGTAAATCTGCACTCAGGAGGAAGGGCAGATATGATGCAAAATGAAGTTTTTCAGTCACAGTATAAAGGAAAAAGTGCCAAAGGGAATATAAGTACATTTACCTTAACCCCTACTGTGTGTGTGTGTGTGTGTGTGTGTGTGTGTGTGTGTGTGTGCATGGTTGTGTGTAGAAGACAGAGGTTGACATCAGGATATCTTTACCATTTGCTATTTTACTCTTTGAGATAAGTTCTCTTTGCAAACCATTGGCTCACCAGTTTACCTAGACTGACTGGTCATTTGCTCCTGGGCTATGCCTTCACTATTTAGTTTTTGTGATGTTGACTCTTCACCTACCCCAGAACTTTCTGACTTGGACAGGCTGGGTTTTCAGTGAACCTCATGAACCTGCTTATCTGGGCCTGAAGTTCAAAGGTTTCCATATTATGCTCAGTATTTTACATGGATACTGAGAATCCATACTCAGTTCTCATGTCTACATAACAAGCATTTTACCAACTGAGTCAGCTAAGCAAGATACACACACACACACACACACACACACACACACACACACACACACACACTTTTTTTGTGCTGGGAACGTATTTTTCTTTTCTTTAAATGACATCTTTCACACACTTTGGTAAGTGCTTGAGAATGTTGGTTCTGTCTCAAAACACAAGTCTAAATTCGCAATAAATTTCTGAATTACACTTTCTAAGGAAATTATGCTCTAGTAAGGATGGCAGCAGCATATTTGTCTGGTTAATTGTGGAGTATTAACAGGATTAGCTCCTCAGAAAGGTACATTCAGGAACCAAGCAGGATTTTTGACATGCTGCGCAAAGCAAATCCAGACATTAAGAGAACTGTGGGCTTAAGGGCACAGAATTATAGGTTGTAATAGCACATAGAAAGGTTATCACCACAAGTCCTAAAGAGTGTTCTTTTAAAAGTAAAAAAATGCATTGCTCCCATTTAGCATCACCTACAGCCAAGCCAACCTGCTCCTCATTAAGATAGGTGAAGACCAAGTAGGTATGTGGGTATGTGTGCTCTTACAAACTCCATCTCCATGGTTTTAATAGGTTAAAGCACATGGGAATGTGAGCTTGAAAATGTGGCAATGAGCTATAAATAAGGGGGGATTATTTCACCCATCTTTAGCAGACAGTCACTCTGGGGCTGAAGCCCTGCAGTTTTTTTAACTGCTCACAGCACACAATAAAATGAAGAGATGCTGCAACTTCTAATTGAAGCTGTAGAGAGAATTTATGTAAGTTGACTATTATTGCTGAAGCTCATTTTTCACCATCCTTAAGTTTACGGTTTGTGTGTAGAAGGTTTGTTTAAACACTCCTCAAATCATAGATAAATCTTCATGTTCTATGTCTAGCTGGGAAACCCACCAAGAATTTAGCAATATTCTAGCTGGGGGAGGAGAGCCATTTTACCTCTGTGCTATTTCAGATGATTATTATAACATGATTACTCAAAGCCGTTTTGCCTGGAAATAAATTCATGACCATGATTCTTTCTACATTGCTGAAACACCCTGTGTGATGTAGAATGCACAGCTAGAAGTTGAGACCATTGCTCAGCATTTGTTCCCATTCATTTTTTCCCACTGTGTTCTGCATTGAACACAGATTTGAATCTGTTCCATACACTCTGTGTCTGTACAGCCTCCCACAGATTATTATGATTTTGTTAATCTTTGGCTGACAATGTACATGACTGTGAGGGAGCATGTGCCACAGCCTATGCATGTAGATTAGAAGAGAACTAGAGCAGCTGGTGCTTTCTATCTTGTATGGAGATACGTCTTCTCTTTCCCACTGAATCCACCAGGGGAGCTGGCATAAGTGGCACAAAGGTAACAGTCATGTGCTACAGAGTCTGGCTTTCAGAGCACTCTAGGTGTCCAAACCCAGATCTTGATGCTGACATAGCAAGTGCTTTATGACTGAACCATTTCTCCAAATTATAGATTATTTTATTTCAACAAAAGCAACCTTATTACCTATCATATCATGTAAATGCATATGGTATTGCTGGGTATGTGATGGTGATTGTGGGTGAAGGACTTGGGTGAAGGACTGTGGCCTTTTTTTTCTGCTAAAATTCAATTTCATTGATCTTGTTCCACACAGCTCCCTTCCAAGGAAACCCTAAATATGTATTCTACTCTTCTTCAATCATTTCTTTATTTTTCTGTTTCTAGCCCATGTCACAATTCCTTGGGAAGAAAGTGTTGATTTGCCAATTTTGGAGCTGAGAGACTACAAGCGTTCAGGTATGGCTCAGGGAAGAGTATATGATTAGTATGTGTCAGCCTCCAGGTAATGACAGTCTATATTTCATTGCTAGTATTATTTGTTATTCTACGTGAGCAAGACAGAGTGTAAGCATGCTTGTGCAGCCATGTATGGAATCAGAAGGCAGAACTGTAGAGCCCATTCTCTGCTTCCACTACAGCTTCCAAAATGGAACTCAAATCCTCAAGTTTGAGCAGTGAATGTCTTTTCCCATGGAATCCTCATGCTCTCTCTTCAGTGAATGGTATTATGCAACGCTTGTCTTCAGTTACCACATGGGAAGGAACTGTCAACTTTAGGGAAAGGCTGGCTTATGATCATATCTATAAGATATTTCCCAGATGTGCCACTCTCTACACTGTGTAGGGAAAAGAAGGTGGGAGAGTTGAGTGTGCATGGGGTTGGGTGTGCATGCGTGTGGATACCTGTGCCTTTTACATGCTGAGTAAGCTTTCTGCCACTAAGTTTCATAGAGCCTGAATTCTTCTCTGGCTTATATCTAGGCGTAATTCTGAAAGTAAGTTTGTTCTCTGTGTTCTAGAAAGGGAGTCCTGGGACTGTATGTTAGGAGCACAAGTTCAGAGAGTCATGGGAACTAAGTCTTCATTAGATGCTTCTGTAAGACAGAACATTGGCTAGAGAAGTAGGCAACATCTCTTTCAATAAAATGATACCTTTAAAATATTCAACATGGGTGCATTTATTAAAAATGGTAAAATGCTACATAAACTTTGTCCACCCCAGTTTGCTGTTTGGTGCTTTAATGTGCCCACATGCATGCATGCATGGCTTTGTGGAAGGTTGTCTAAATGACAAAGAACGTGATGGAATAATTTTCTTGTCCCTTTATTTGATGACAAAGCCTACTGAACTTACCTCCAAAGTAGTAACTATTTCCAGAATAAATCTGCAATCCGAAGGTGTCCGGAGCCAAGGAAGCAGCATCGTTATCCAGTGTGAGAGTAATGCGGTTTCTCCTGGCATTGATACTGACAGAATGCCACAGGCCATCATTCAAGTCACTGCCTGAAAGAGAAACAGGAAGGGCTATCTTATGAGGGTCATCTCTCTTCTCTGCCTTACAGCTTAGTCTCTTTTCCTAAACCATTTCTGATAGTTTTAGGCTAAAAAAGAAAGGGAACAAAACTAACATATGGGACATATATGCCAAATAAAGTCATGTTGCAAATTAATTAGTAAGGTGATTAGTGACTGCAGAGGAAAAAGCTGAGAAAAAAACTGTTAAAACCCCTCAAGATGATACCAGCAATTGTATTCTCAGATAGAGGTTGCATAGGTCATTTTAGTTCTCTGACATTTCTAAAGATTGTGTGCTGTTGTTAGTGAAAGCTTTTGCAAATTTTTGTTTGAAACAGTGATTCCAGTAATCAAAACCAGGACTTAGCATATCCTATGCAAGCTCTCTGTCGCTGAGCTTCTCTGGCTCTGGGAAATGATTTATTTAACTATGCGGGGTTACTTTATTAGTTTATTTTCCTGTTGTAGTGGTAAAAATACCCTGACAAAATTAATTCAAAGAATAAAGGGTTCATTTCATCTCATAGTTCAATGACACAGCCCAAAGTGGCAGGAAAATCAAGGCAGCAGGAGCATGAAGCAGCTGGTTACATCACATCCACAATTAGGAAACAGAAGGATGAATGCGTCCTGATGCTCAGCTCGATGTCTCTATTGTATACAATCCAGGATCAGATCAAAAATGCTCTTGCCTACAATTACAATGGGTCCTCCCACATCTACCACTAATATCAAGGGAGTCCCTCAAAGATAGTCTCAGTCTAACCTTAATTTCTGCAATCCCAATGGGGTGTTTCTGAATGAATCAAGGTGACAACTAACATTAATCATCGCAGCTACCCAAGGACAGTTTCATTTAGGAATAAATATGCTTTGAGCATATCTTCTTCAGTACCCTACTAGCCTTCCCCATGCCCCACATTGCCTCATTCTTTAGATATTTTTGCTTTTACTTTTGTGTCAGATTACTGAAGTGGACAAAGCCATAGACATTGCAAGGCAGAGAGAGCTTCCTACTGCAGTCAGGACTCAGATTAACTGAATACCATTTGTAGAAATTTTAATATATTTAGTTGATCATGTGTGGGGGGTGCACATGTGGAGGTCAAAGGACAATTTTCTTGAGTTGAATTTCTCCTTCCAGTACTTGGATCACAGGAACTGAACTCATGTGGTCAGGCTTGGTGGCAAGCATCTTGACTCACCAAACTGTCTTTCTGGACTTTAACAGTTTTTCCGAGGTTTCTAATAAAACACTATTTGAGTCACCTTTTGCTCCTATAAGCAACCCTAAGGAATCTCATTGGATTTTTAAAAGCGAAGACAGTGAAATTAGAAAGGGGACTAGTTTGGAAAAGGGGGAATCAATAGGAGTGGGAAAAGGTAGGGGAGAGTATGAGAATGATGTGATGAATATGACTAAAATACATTATACATGTGTATTAAAATGGTTTAATGAACCAATTACATATAAATAACATAAACTAATAATATTAAAGGAAAAACAACACCAAAGAGCTGCAACTTACAGCTCTACATGAGACAGTGAAGACAGGCAGGGAAAAAAAGATGTATTACTGTGGTAAGCTTAGGAATTTTTCACAGAGTAGGTAAAAGACAGAATTCATAGCTCATTGAGCAAACTTTCTAGGAGACAGACATATGTCCAGATAATAAAGTAATACACAATAGCAAATAGAAATAATAGAATTAATGGGAAAAATTGGACGAAGAATGATAGTCATTTCAGATGAGAAGAGAAAACATTCTCCCCAAGCCTTGTGTGCCAGGCTAAGAAGAGGGTCTAGCAACAGCCTTTAAAACAGGGTTTTGGAGAATACATTACTCAAATCAGTTTTCTCAAAATTTATGTGGAAAGAATTCGAACATTTGCACTAAGACAAACAAGCATAACACAACAACTGCAACAAAAAAAAATCTATAATTTTGACATAGCTGAGATGATTCAGAGGGCAGAATCCTTTGAAGTTCATGTGCAACTATCCTCAGGACCCACGTAATGACATGGCAGTAGCACAGCATTTATAATCCCAGTGTCCCTGTGAGGGACAGGAGGTGGAGACAGAAGAATCTGCAAAAGCTTGCAGACTAGCTAACACAGCCTGCGTAGCAAGTCTCAAATACTTTCTCATGACAAGGTAGACAGATAAAGACCAATACTCAAAGGTTGTCCTCTGACTTTACACACATACCCTGGTGCCCCAATGCCCCTCAACAAGTACCCCCATAACCTCACACCAGAATAAGTGTACTCATATATCACTGTTTTCTGTTCTCCTTGACCCGTTCTCCTTGAGTGCATGCACACCACACATGAGCATGTGCACATGAATGCAAATGCATTTGAATATGTCTAATGAGTAACCAGAGATACAAACCCAAGCTGTAGAACACAGGACCAATGAGGGGTCTTCATATTGGAAATAACAAGGCCATTGGTGCATGTTCTCAGATGTGATATGAGTCTAGAGGAATTTTGCCTTTTAATCCTAGCAACTGGTGGAGATAACACCAAGGGACAGAGTGACAGCTTAATAGGCAAAGTATTAGCAGAGAGAGAGAGAGAGAGAGAGAGAGAGAGAGAGAGAGAGAGAGAGAGAGAGAGAGAGAGAGAGAGAGAGAGAGAGAGAGAGAGAGAGAGAGAGAGAGAGAAAGGAGAGAGATAGAGAGAAACAGAGAGAGAGACAGAAAAAGACAGAGAGAGAGCTGAGTGAATCAGGAGCTGTTTGTAGAGAAACAGTACATAGGATAAGGCAGAGGCCCCTGGAGCCCCACGGAGAAGACCTCTAGATGGAAAGCAGAAAGAAGCCTGCTTGGCTGTCAGTTTACCAAGGCAGAGCAAGCAGCTCTGAGATTTTGTTTATAGAATCTGCACAGGGAAGTCTCAGTACCAACCCTGGTGCTCCCACCAGGGCAGCTCAGAGGAGCCCAGGTGGCAGGAGTCCACCATGTTGCCTGCTAATTCTCCCAAAATCTGCTTCCCATGGATGAGCAACCCAGAGGCTTCTCCACGTGGTGGCCCTACCTTCTCTCACATGGAACAGTCCCAGACAAGGTAGGATTTGGGTCTGGCCACGTGGACTGTGCTAATGAAGTAAAGCTTCTGTCAGGTGATTCCTAGGAATGAACATTTGAGGTACAAGGTAACTGTAGTTTTGCTTTTATTTTTATACTAAGTTAGCTATATCTCCATAACATGTAAAGTTGTATTTGACATAGGTTCTGGGAAGGCATGAAAGAGGGAATATGATTCATGATGCAGGGTCTTGTTAATACGCAGGAATTAAGCATTTGTCTAGGCATAGGTCATAGTAAGATGGCCTATGAAGACCATAGAAGATCACTCTAATCTCAGGCTCTACCATCTAGCCTCATGGCAGATACACAACATCATAGGAGATGGATAATGTACAGTTGTAGGAGCCAGAGCCTTCCTTTATCTGTTGTTATGCAATTCCGGCTCCTGATCCTTTCCAATATCACTATCTATGTCTTTCTGATTTTGACTGTTATTGTCGCTGCTACTGCTGCTGGTGGTGGTGGTGTGTAGGTGTGGTTGAAGGAGTAAAGGAAGAAGGTAAGACAGAGAAAGAGAGAGAGAGAGAGAGAGAGAGAGAGAGAGAGAGAGAGAAGGAGAGAGAGAACTTGTCTCTAACATATTATAAAAAGAACTAAGACTATGCACTGCCAGTCCTAAAAGTTGGCACTCCACACAGAGTCTTCCTAAAGCTCACAATAGTCATTTTAGGAAGCAGGCTCTCCCCAGCACACTCTATTTGTCCTTTCACCACTTTTTTATTTTGGTGCAGGCAGTCTCACAATCATCCTACCTCGGTCTTCCCAGTGTTAGTGCCTCAATCACAGGCAAATGCTACTATGCCTGGCCAGCATTTGTTTTCATTTTGTAACCATTTATTGAAATATAATTCATGCACCATGTATTTCATCTGCTCAGAGTTCAGAATTCAGCAGCTTTTAGGATGTTAAGATTTATGAAACCACTAAAATAATAAATTTTAAAATATTTCTCTTTCTATAAACTGGTAACACTAGTC
This sequence comes from Rhombomys opimus, assembly GCA_010120015.1. Lineage (NCBI taxonomy): Eukaryota > Metazoa > Chordata > Mammalia > Rodentia > Muridae > Rhombomys > Rhombomys opimus. The sequence goes on from REGO01000302.1 coordinate 158,340, forward strand.
CTACTCATTTGTCTGTCACCTTCCCCAAAGAATTTGCCTTTGACCTTTCACAACTATAACATAAAATGTATTCCACTTCATTGCTGATTTACTTAGCTTAAATAGTATAAGGTTAATCCATTAAGGATTCAAATTATATGTTTGTGGAATATATTATATTCCATTTTGTAGATATTTCATAGTGTATACTCATTCATTGAACACTAATCGTTGTGTTGCTTTCACTTTAAATTAAGGTGAATATTTATGCTATGCATATCTGAGAATCTACATTACTATGGGTGTTAGGGAACAAAGTCAGGACCTCAAGCTTTCAGTGTAAGCTCTTTACTTGATAAGCCCCTCCCAGTACCTCTGATGCTTTTCTTATCACATCAGCTGGTATCCATGATCATCACTCTCTTTCACCTACTTCCTGCCGCATTCTGTTATAAGCTACTCAGTCACTAAAAGAACAAGAGGTTCCATTTATTTACATATTTCTAAATTTTGTGTGGGGCTGAGGATCAAAGCTGGGACCTTGTATCTACCAAGCAAGTTTAGTCCAGCACCAGTAAAGATGTTTCCTAGCCCTTCAAATTTGTACTGTTGCCCAAGCTAGCCTCAAAGTCATGATCTTCCTTCTTCTGGCTCTCAGTGCTGGGATTACAGCCATATGCTATTAGGCCTAGCCAAGGAGGAAGCTTGTTACGATTTCAGTGCATGTGCTCCTAAGGTGTATTGTGGAGCCAGAGATTGAAACCTCTCGCTTGTCTTACAAGTTCATTCCTTTGTGAGGCAAGGTGAAATCTCTCTCTTATTTTCCAATATCCATCCTTGCATAAGATCCTTATGAAGTTACATTAGTACATTAAGCTTTCCATGTACACCTCTGAAATGACCAACAGGACACACCTTTGATCTGCCACATCTATACTCTACTTTTCTGGTTACTCCATTGTCTATATCCATCACTTACTTGCCAAGCCCATTTGCTCTGCATGAATTCTCTTATAAAATGTATGAACAAGGGGAGAGCATCTTTTGACTTTAGACTGTAGTCACTTAAATAATACAGAATACCAGTCTCCACCTAGAACCCTTGCACAGATGTAGTCCTTGGCAGTTTAGTGTCCAAGTGGGTTACATAGTAATGGGAAGAGGGACTGCCTCTGACATAAACTGATTGGCCTGCTCTTTGATCACCTCCCCCTGAGGGGGGAGCAGCCTTACCAGGCCACAGAAGAGGACAATGCAGCCACTCCTGATGTGATCTGATAGACTAAGATCAGAAGGAAGGAGAGAAGGACCTCCCCTATAAGTGAACTAGGGGAGGGACATGTGTGAAGAAGGGGGAGGGAGGGTGGGACTAGGAGGGGAAGAAGGAGAGGCTTATGAGGGGATACAAAGTGAATAAAGTGAAATTAATAAAAGTTAAAGTAATAATAATAAAAATAAATACATAACAAGTTAAAAAAAGGGGACAGATGTCAAGGCAGATCATTCATACAGGAGGAAATACAAACAGCTAATATGCATATGGAGGAACTGTTCCGTTGTATGTAAAATCATAGAAAAGTAGATTAAAGTGATGGTGAGATACCAAAAAAAAATAATAATACAGAGTAGATTAAAGCTGATGAATGGAATATTTATTACCCTTAATAAATAAAAATATACAGGTAATTACAGCTACTATGAGTTGAATAGTAAAACAGCCATGTCAACCTGCACAAGACCTGTGCAAGAGCGATCCCATCAGCATTCTATCATGCAGCTGGAAGGGGCTTCTTGGCAATTATCAGTGGCAGAGGAGGAAAGGAGACAGTGTTTTCAGTCATGCAGTCATTAATAAGTTACTTATGCTCCTGTAAATAACCCCTCACACATGTGTGTGTAAGAAATTCTCATTAAACGTATTGGTCCACTTTTTTAAAAAAGGACATGGTAGTAGGACCATTTGTGAAGAACAGGACCAGAAGGCGTGAGAAAATAAAAGGACGATGGGTAGGTATGATAAAAATACCTATGCAGCTCTGAAAATGTTATAATGAAGCCTGTCATTACAGGCTAATAAACAATTGAAGAAAGAATCATACAAACAAACAAACAAGCAAAACAAAGGGTTTCATCTCCAATATACTGGTTCTTGGCAATTTCTTATAAATGTCTGTAACATCCACTGTCTGATTCATTCATTTGTGTCATGTTATACACAGCCTTGTGTTCTGTTCTTAATTAATAATCTGTCTGTATAAGCCTTATGTTCTCAGTTGAATGAAACGTGGCTGGGGGTCAGAGTGTGAGTCATGTTTCCATGTCTCCCTTGGCTTCAACAAGGTTACGTCCTATGGTCTCCAAATGCTCCATGCTTGATGGAGCACCCAAGAAGCTGAAACTCCACTGCCAAATGTCAGCAAAAAGCCCTCTCACTGTATTGCCCATAAATGACAGGCTCAAGCCTCCCTACTTGTACAAACCTGTCTTATAATTCAAGGTACCATGGATCTGGAAGCCTTTCATCACTGTATGAGACGGTGACAGTCTGGTATTGTCACCATTAATTAATGACTGAAAAATTGAGGTAGAATGTGACAATATTGACAATATTAACAATGCAGATCTAAATGTTCTGTTCTAAATCCTGCATGTTAAAATTATGTTCAAACCTGAGACCATTTCTATCCCCACAACATGGATTTCATCCTTGACAAAGCCTCCTTCCTCAGTACCGATCCTATTCCAACATTTGCTCTGCAGGTATCTGAAGTGTCATAGTTTGGGTTTTATTGTTCTGAAGAGATACCAATACCATGGCAACTCTTATAAAGGCAAACATTTAATTGGGGCTGCCTTATAGTTTCAGAGGTTTAGTCCATTGTCGCCATGGTGTGAAGCATGCCAGCATGCAGGCAAACAGGATGCTGGAGGAGCAGAGATTTCTACATCATGATCAGTAGGCAACAAGCAGGAGACTGAATATGTTTTCACACTGGGTGTGACTTGAGCATTTCAGACCTCAAAGCCCTTATTCTACAGTGTGACACTTCCTCTAAAAAGGCCATATCTCCTCCTATAAGGACACACCTCCTAATAGTGCCACTCCCTATGGCCAAGCATTCAAACACATAAATCTGTGGGACCATACCTTTTCTAACCACCACATGCCACTCCCTATCCCCCATAGGCTTATCACCATAACATAGACTGTATTTGGTACAACTTCAAAAGTACCCATAGTCTTGCACAGTCTCAACAATCTTTAGAAGTCCAAAGTCTCCTCTGAGATTCATATAACTTCTTAACTGTAATCCCCTAAAATATCAAAATCAGATCACAAATTTCTAATTGGTCATGGCATAAAATAGACATTATTGTTCCAAAATATAGTGAAGGGAACTTATTGAGAAAATACTCAACCAAAGCAAGACCAAAAACCAGCTTGACAAACTCCAAACTCTGTATCTCAGTGTCTGATGTCAAAATGTTCTTCAGATCTCCAAATCTGTTCCGCTTTACTGACTGAAACATACTTCTTTCTCTTGGGTTGGTTCCACTCCTTGTTAGCAGCTTTACTTGGCAGGTATCCCACAGCTCTTGGCATCTCTAACATCTTGGGGTCACCAAGGTAATACAGGCTTCAGCTGCTCCTAAAGCCAAATCTCCCCTAGTAAGGCCACACCTCCTAATGCCACTCCTTATGACCAAGCATTTAAACACATGAATCTATACAGCCATGCCTACTCAACCCACCACACCAAGCTGTCACAGAATCTTACATAACTGTTTTTTATCCAAAGTCGCTTTCCTGATTGAAACATTCTTCCCTTCATTCATTGCTTGATCAAATTCTACTCATTTTGAAGAGGAAATGGGAAGCTTTCATTTCCTCTGACATCAGGTGTCTTTCCTGTGTCTCCCCTGTAACCTGTGCCTCTCTATACCTTACCTTCAAACAATACGTAGGATGTGCAGGAGAATACAACTTTCATTCAGCCTCCTTATAGACACAGAATATAAGCTCCTAATGCTTAAATTAAAAAGAAGGAAACTTAATTCTACAAAGGAATTATCAAAGTGGAAACATAGAAACTGGAAGGGAAATGGTGGCATGTGTGGCCAATAAATTATTCCTTTTTAGTAATGATGATGATCATAATCTAACTTTCTCAAATCCACACTGGAGAAACCTGGAGAAGTGAAGTGAAATAAGAAATTCAAATTCTATTTCTAGGTAAATGCCTTGTATCCCTAATCTTTCCAGTACTTTAAATATGAATGAATGAATAAACTCTAATTAATAAAAATAAAAATTTGAAAATTGGGGTACATAGCTCAACAGAAAATTCTCAATAGAGCTATATTGAATGGCAGAGAAACACTTAAAAATGTTCAACATCTTTAGTTATTAAGGAAATGCAAATAAAAATGACCCTGAGATTTCACCTTATACCCATCAGAATGGTTAAGATCAAAAACTCAAGTGACAACACATGCTGGAGAGGGAATAGAGAAAGGGGAATCCTCTCCATTGCTGGTGGGAATATAAATTTGTACAACCACTCTGGAAATCAATCTGGTACTTTCTCAGAAAATGAGGAATAGTGTTACTCCAAGATCCAGCTATGCCACTCAGGCATATATCTTAAATATGCTCAAGAATAAAATACGGGCATTTGCTCAACATGTTTATGGCAGCTTTATTTGAAATAGCCATAATCTGGAAACAACACAGATGTCCCTCAATGAAGGAATGGATACAGAAATTGTGGTACATTTACACAATGGAATTCTACTCAGCATTAAAAACAAGGAACACATGAAATTTTCAGGCAAATGTTGGAAACTAGAAAAGGTCATCCTGAGTGAGGTACCTCAGAAGCAGAAAGTCACATATGGCATATACTCACTTATAAGTGGCTATTAGACAAATAATATAGAGTCAACATACTAAAATCTATACACCTAAAGAAGCTAAGCAAGAAGGAGGACCCTGGGTAAGATGCTAAATCCTCACTTAGAAAGGCAAATGGGACTGACATTGGAAGAGGGAGAAAACAGGACAGGACCACACCACAGAGGGCTTTTGAAAGACTCTACCCAGCAGGTTATCACAGCATATGCTGAGACTCATAGTCAAACTTTGGACAGAATTCAGGGAATCCTGTGAAAGAAGGGGGAGATAGAAAGACATGGAGGGGCGAGACGTGCTCCATGTAAATTGTCTGTCACAAACAACTCCATATTTGGCTAAGGCTGAGGATCTGGCTTGCTTCAGTGTAT
>REGO01000302.1:163673-186422 GCA_010120015.1 Rhombomys opimus
GGGGAGAGGCATGCATGCAGAAAGGGAGGGAGGGTGGGACTGGGAGGGGAGGAGGAGGGAGGGGCTTATGGGGGGATACAAAAGGAATAAAGTGTAATTAATAAAAGTTAAATTAAAAAAAAAGAAAAAAAGACCAAGAGATCAGGAAAAAAAAAAAAAAAGAAAGAAAGAAAGAAAGACCTGGAGGGGACAGGAGCTCCACAAAGAGAGCAACAGAACCAAAAAAATCTGAGCCCAGGGGTCTTTTCTGAGACTGATATTTCAACTAAGGACCATTTATGAAGATAACCTAGTAACCCTACACAGATGTAGCCCATAGCAGCTCAGTGTCCAAGTGGGATTCCCCAGTAAAGGAAACAGGGGCTGTCTCTGACATGAACTCATTGACTGCCTCTTTGATCACCTCCCCCTGGTGGGGAGAGGCAGTATTACCAGGCCATAGAGAAAGAGAATGAAGATTGTCCCCAGTCCAGGTGTGACATGATAGGCTAGGGTTAGATGGAAGGAGAGGAGGACCTCCCTATCAGTGGACTGAGGGATGGGCATGGGAATAGTATAGGGATGGAGGACAGGATTGGACAGGGGATGAGGGAGGGTTTACAGCTGGGATATAAAATAAATAAATTGTAATACATTTTTTTTAAAGGAGTTAAGCCAAAATAATAAGAAATTCAGTTTCATCATTTCTATTCATCAAGCCTGTGAAAGCTACAAATACATCAGAAACCACTAGACTGGTACATATATACAAGTTGGGATTGATGCCTGTATCCTAGGTATGTTTAACTGTTTACTTGACACAGTCCAGAGTCATCTGAAAAGGGAATCTCAGTTGAGAAATTGCTTTAATTATGGTGGCTTGTATGTCTGTGTGTGTTACGGGATATTTGCTCCCATCGTGAACCCCAAAATTGTGAAGTGTAAAACCCTGTTTGTTTGGTATAGTTGAGCCCTATAACAACTTTAATCCAAGAAACTGGTGATTATGGTGTGGTTCACCCAGCTCTAGCACACACCTTTAATCCAAAAGCTTTCTTTACACAGGATTGTATAAAGTTAACCCTAGGTCAAGAGGCAGAACAAGATACCAGTTTACAGTTATTAAAAAGTAGAAGGGTCTTTGAGTTGAGGGGTATTTAAGACAGTGTGGAGAAGAAGAAAGAGTTGTTAGGTTAAGCTCTGGCTTTAACTTAAGCTTCAGTTCCTCAGGTCCCTGGCATTTGTGGCTGAGCAAACATGAGGATACTGGAATCTGGATATATGGTATACTGGATACTGGAGTTATGGAATCTCTAGTACATTGAAAGCCTGGTGTGGCCACATGGGGGTCTACAACCCCAACAATATGAAAGGCTGAGACAGGAGGATCCTGGGTTTAGTGAGAGATCTTTTCTTGAAGGAATAAAGCAGAGTAATGAAGCAGGTGCCATGTGTCCCTTCTGATCACTGTGAATATGTAAAGACACAGGTAACCACAGAACATATAGGCCTGCAATATACTACTGCCATGTGTACACACACACACACACACACACACACACACACACACACAAACACACACTCATGCCCATAGGTTACTGAAACAATTGCCATGTATTTATGTATTATTTTCTTTTCCTCTCACGAAACCAGTGAGATCTCAATTATTTTCAAGGAAAGTTTGTTTGGAAATTTAAAACAAGAAAAATCTATAGTGCTTGTTTTGGCTTTTATTTTTCCCTCTCACCCTTTCCAGGCAGAAAAATATGAGAACAAAGAAATTCTCAGTTCATTTGAAAGACACATTAAGAGATTCAAATTTTCCAATGTGTAAGAAAATCCTCTTGGGGAAAGAATTATAGGCTAGCCTTCTGACACAAGCTTCACCAGTTCTGCAACTCATTTAACTTCCCCCCACTTGTGTAATAATTGAGAGACATGTCTGAAATGATACAATACTTTTTTTCTCCCTTAGAGCTGGGTAACGTGACAGCACTTGCCAGCCTCTCTCTTAGTCTTAAGTGTGTGTTAATGGACTGCCGTGTGCTTAATAATAGAAGTAGCTCCCATGTCTTTAGAGCAGAGCCCCACCAGGGCCTGTATCATAAAAAACCGCTTTTGTGACCCAAGGCCTACAAATCTCTGCATTCAAACATCTTACCAATTAGAGAGAGACAGCTCAGTGCCAGCTCACATTTATATTCTCCAAGTAAGAAGGACAGTAGTTAAAGTTTTATAATTGTGAACATAAAAAATATTATCATTCACAGTGGTTACCCCACCTCTATTAGTGAGAATCTATTTATTCTAAATAAATTCTCAGCTCTGTCATTTTGGATCTTGTGATTCTCGAGACATTTCTGTAGGCCTTCATTTTCTAATGTGTAAAGTTTGAAAAACAGCCTTATATTGGAGTGACCATGGTAAAGATAATACACAGTGTGAGAGATCTCTACACAGGACTAAGCAGTCCACTCCACAGAATCTGTAGAGTGTGCTCAATACTCCCGGATAAGAAATCTAACTCCTATTTTTCTGATGATCCTACAATGAAGGAATCGAAAAACTTGTTGAACTAAACATGGTACATTTAGACCTCACTATTTCTTTGTGTTTAATTAATGCCTGTGAGGGAGGGAAATATTTATAGTAAAATTTCCACCACTGGGATACCCATCTTTCCTCTGTATGATTTTGTATGTTTTATACAGCGACTCAACTTTGGTTGACTTAGGTGAAGAAGACACCATTATAAACAAAAGAAGAAGAGACTAGGAGGGAATAAGTGAGGGAGGATGAGAATCCCTTCTGAAGAGTACAGGAAGAAGAAAGGAAGGCAGACAGGGAAGGGAAAGGAAGGGAAGGGAAGGGAAAGGAAGGGAAGGGAAGGGAAGGGAAGGGAAGGGAAGGGAAGGGGAGGAAAGGGGAGGAAAGGGGAGGAAAGGGGAGGAAAGGGGAGGAGAAGGGAGGGGAAGGGAGGGGAGGGGAGGCAAGAGAAGGGAAGGGAAGGGGAGGGGAAGAAAAAAAAGAAGAAAAAGGGAATGAAGGGGTAATTACAAAGGAAGTCCATAAAAACTGTACCTGTTAGGATTTCAGTTCCATGTCCTGTCATTTTCTTACTCAGGAGCCTTAAAGTCCCACCCTTCAGGATGAGTAGCAGGGTCCCTGAGCCTTCAGACAGCTCTGTGGACAGAAGCAGACCATCCTCATTCCACGTTCGGAACTGGAAACTCACTGACAACCCATCCATTTGCGGGGTGCCAGGCAGCAGCAGATAACTGCTCCTAGAGTTGACAAATGTGATGGGGACAATTTGTGGTTCTGAGCAGGAAAAAGTGACATTGCCCTGAAAAACAATAACAAAGCAAACATATGAAAGCATTTTGTTGTTGTTCTGCAATCTGTCAGCTGGTATAAAAATCTACCAGCACTGATCTTAATTTCAGCATCATTCTACATTCAGCTTCATAATCTTAAAAGAAAAAAAGATGTCAGCACTGCTCAGACTGGCTCACAAGACTGTTTCCTGTTTCTGTTTTAGGAACCCCATGTTATTTGTAAAGGTTGTCTGAGATTCTAGGAAGAGGGTCAAGGAAAAATCAACATCTTATAGGGAACCAAAGATATAAAAATAATTACACTAAATCCCTGGAAAAGCCCATATGGTGAGTTGCCTACTTACCAAACTATGGAATAGCATTGAAAGCAATAGTCACAGAAAAATATTGTTACAATAAGAAATGTGCAAAGCAGAAATTGACCCTGGATCCCAAGGAAAAAATTGCCATGTAAAAAGAGAGAGAAACAGGAACAGAGAAGAGCACTGAAGTAATGCTGGCTACATTTTAAATTTCATAAGAAAGTACAAAGCAAATAACCCAAATAAAAATGAGATACAGAGCTGAACAGAGAATTCTTAACAGAAGAATATTGAATGGTGGAGAAGCACCTAAAGAAATGCTCAACATCCTTAGTCATCAGAAAAATGCAAATCAGAACGACTCTGAGATTCCATCTTACACCTCTCAGAATGGCTAAGATAAAAAACTGAATTGACAACACATGTTGGTGAGGATGTGGAGAAAGGGGAAAACTCTTTTGTTGCTGGTGGGAGTTCAAACTTTCACAACCACTTTGGAAATCAATCAGAAAACTATGAAAAAAACATACTTGAAGACCTGGACATACCCCTGAAAGATGCTCAACCATTCAACAAGGACTGCTCCCTCACTTATTCCCTCCTAGTCTCTTCTTCTTTTGTTTATAATGGTGTCTTCTTCACCTAAGTCAACCAAAGTTGAGTCACTCAACTATGTTCGTAGCAGCTCTATTAATAATAGCTAAAAACTGGAAACAACCTAGTCATCACTCAACAAAAATTGGATGAAGAAACTGTGGTACATTTATACAAAGGAATAGTACTCAGCCATTAAAAACAAGGAAATTATGAAATTTGCTGGCAACTGGATGGAACTATAAAAGATCATCGAGAGTGAGGTAACACAGACCCAGAAAAACACACATGGTATATGCTCACTTATAAACAGATGTTAGTCATACAATACAGGATAGACATACTACAATGCACAGACCCCAGAAGATAAATCTGATGGGCATCTTAGGCTTCATGTCAGTCCATTAGTTAGAGGAGTGGGGGATATCTCTGGCATCAACTATGTTGCTTGCTTTTTGTTCGCTTCCCTCTAATGGGACTGCCCCATCTGGCCACATGGGAGGAAGAAGAACTCAGTCGCATGTGAATAGAAGAGCTGGGGTTTACGAGCAGAGGGGATCCCCTATTATGAAGACTAGGGGATAGCGGATGTGAGAGGGAGGGTGGGACTGGGAGGAGAGAAAGGAGAGGCTTATGACCAAGATGTAAATTGAATTCATCAATAAAAAAATTAAAAAAAGAATATTTGCAGTTATGTGGGTAGAAAGTGCCTGAGAAATCTGAACCTGGGTGGGATATTAAGAATGTATTATATTTGTTGTGAATGAAACTCAGGTGGCTGAGTGCTTGCCCAGCATACACAATAAAGCTAATAAATTTCCAGCAGCATATTAAATAGGCATGGTGGTTCACACTTGTAATCACAACCCTCAGGAGGTAAAGGCAGGAAGATCAGAAGTTTAGGGTCATCCTTGTGTACTAAATAAGTTTGAGGTCAGCTTAGGCCACATAAGAGAACAACAGACAGAACCAGTTTTGACTAAAGTAGAAAAAGGGGTAAGCCTTTTACCAGTTGCCAAGTGGGAATGAAATGGACCCCATGTGTATTTAAGACACACAAAATAATTTCCATATCAGGAACTTACGGTGAGTTAAAGGATGAATTTATATGCTCATCCCATATATTGGCTGTTTCTCTCATTTTGTGTGTGTGGGTATAATATTTATTATACATAAAAGAATATTTCCACTAATGGGTGCAGACAAGCAAGTACACAATGGGACTGGTTGGAAGAGGGCTAATTCTTTGGAAAGTGAACGATTTAAAAACTAGGGCCCTTGTGGCACTCTGACTGATTGGCCACTCAGACAGGACTCGACCAAACACCACAGGACATCAGGGCATCAAGTGACTGACTGCCACATGAGTCCACAATGCCTCTCTTATTGGATCTAGGCTTGCAAGGTTGGCATGCCCAGAAGCAAGCAAAAGAGCTTCCCAAGGTGGGCCACGCTGGTGTAGAGTCATTACCACTGTAAGCAAAACATTTACCTGGAGGATTTTTCCAAACTATAAATGACAGTCTTTAAGTTACAGGCTGTGGGAAAGAAGGTGGCATGAGTTTGTGACTCCTTCAGATCTTGGTGGTTCCATGGGTAAGGATGGGGGAAGGTTAGACCAAGCCCCTCTCAATGTACAAAGAATTACGTTGATTTATATTAAACTGTATTTAAAACAAAATAGACGAAAAAGCAAACACTATTCTACGCTGGGGTGGAAGTAGAAAAAAATGAGTGCTTAAAGCAGAAGGAGGCAGCTGGGAAAGGCTCTGGCTACAGCCTTGCAGATCACTCGCACTGTTCCTTCTTTGCTTTCAGTGGCTGCAGGAAGGTCCCTTTCTTCTCCTTCTTCCCTTTTGTATTTCCCTGGAAATTTCTCCAACTGTCTGTTGGACCATCCCAACTTTCCTTTCTCCTTTCTCCCTTGGCTTTTTCCTGGGCTTCAGTCTCCTCTCTGCAGTTTCCTTTCATGCAGTTTCTTTGGCTTCTCTTTCTTTCGGTTGAATTTCCAGCCCAGCAAAGAGTTTCATGGTCTGTTTGTAGACTGCCTGTTTGGTAAGGGATCATCTTACCAAACATCCCTTACAGTAAGGGATCATCTTCCTCTATGTTTGTAGACTTTCCTTCTTTCTTCAGCTGTTTTTTATTTCTCTCTCTCTCTTTTACAGTGTCTTCCACATATGCTTTCCCTGGCCCTCTTCTTTAGTTCCTGATGCAGTAGCAACTTGTAAGCTTTGTCCACAGCTTCAAAAGCCCTCTGTGCTCTCTCAGCATCATGTTGATTTTTGACAGGATGCACCAATATAGAGAACTGTCATAATCTCTTTTTTATTTCTTTTTATTTTACTTAATTACTTTTTATATTAATTACCGTTTATTTACTTTGTATCCCAGCTGTAGCCTACTCCCTCATTCCTTCCCAATCCCATCCTCTCTCCTTCATCTCCTCCCTGTCCCTCTCTAAATCCACTGATAGGGGAGGTCTTCCTCACCTTCCATCTAATCCTAGTTTATCAGGTCTCACCAGAACTGGCTGCAATGTCCTCCTCTGTGGTCTAGCTAGGTTGTTCCTCCCATGGTGTGGGGGGGGGGAGGTCAAAGAGCTAGCCACTGAGTTCATGTCAGAGACAGTCCCTCTTCCCCTTACTTGGGAAACCCACATGGATACTGAGCTGCCGTGGGCTACATCTGAGCAGGGTTTCTAGGTTATATCCTTGCATGGTCCTTGGCTGGAGAATCAGTCTCAGAAAAAAAAAAAAAAACCCTGTGCCCAGATATATTTGGTCCTTGTGGACTCCTGTCCTCTCCAGGTCTTACTAACTCCCCCTCCTTTCATATGATTCCCTGCACTCTGCCCAGAATTTGGTTATGAGTGTCAACATCTCCTTTGATACATTGCTAGGTAGAGTCTTTCAGGGGCCCTCTATGGTAGGCTCCTGACCTGCTTCTTGTTTTCTCCTACTTCCAATGTCCATCCCATTTGTCTTTTTAAGTGAGGATTAATCATCTTACCCTGGGTCCTCCTTCTTGTTTACCTTCCTTAGGTGTACAGATTTAGGTATGTTTATCTTATTTCTTCATCTGTAACTTCTGGATCTATCTGAAGAACCTCAAACAGGTTCATATTAAAGTAAGAGTAACCGGGACAAGTCAATCTTTCAATCTGATTTTTGGATGTTAAACCTGAGTCTCTCTTCTTTATTTGTTTCACTTCACTGCAGAAAGTCATACATTCCTCCTCTTCACTGGGTCCTCTGCCCAAAGCCCATTGCCCTCTGGAAGATGCCATTTTCCCTATTGGCAGTTTCTATAGAGGAGAGTAGAAGAAAGGCTGGACAATCCTTTGTAGAAGGATTCTTTTGTGAAAGTAATTTGGTATTTAGAGAACAAACTCTACATGCAAACATGCCATATCTTCATTTTCAGTACTGGGTCCTTTAGTCTTTGAAACTAATCTCCACAGCAGTGAGAGCCCCTCTGTTAATCTCATTCAAGGGTGTCACAGAAAACATCTCCTGCAGATGCATTCTTTGAAAGCCAGAATTTGCATAATAGGGCTCAATTTTCCCTGAGTCTTCTACTCAAGCCAACATTACTTGTGAAACCAGGAAGAACTACCGGAAGCATTCTATCCAGAGCAGCTGGCTGAATTCAATTTCTACCCAGGATCCCAAGTGTCAGAAGGAGATGCTTAGTGTAGGTCAGAAAGCAGGTTAGAAGGCTAACACACAGCAACCCTTTCCAGGAAAAGACTTCCACAGGTCTTGAGTTCAGTGGATAAAGTACTCGCTATGCAAGAATACTGACCTGATTTCAGATCCTCAGAACCCAAACAAAAGTGCAGGTGTGTGTGGCAGTGTGTATTTGTAATCCCAGATAAGCAGGTAGATACAGTTGTGCTCTGAATGCTTGCTGACCAGACAGTTCAACTAAATAGATGAGTTGCAGATTCAGTGATAGACCCTGTCTGAAAATCAATAGAGGGCAAAGAGCTCATGCTGACCTCTGGTATCCAAATGCATAGGCACACATACACATACTTCCATATACCCTCATTTATATGAAACATCTGCTCTCAACTACATTTGTTTGCAGTAGTCACATGTTCATGCAAACAAATAAGGGGACCCAAGCGCACTTCTAGCAACGCTTGTACATTTGCAGACATTGACTCTTTACTCAGCAATCAGGTTGTTTGAGCATGTTCTCACATGAGTCGTTGGTTGTGGTTGTATAGATGTTTTCCTCTCTTTAAAAAAGATTGCCATAGTTAATGTACGGGATTAAAGCGAATAATGATAAAAAGTGGATATTCATCAAGAAGCAATGTGTACCATCCTAAATAAAAGGCCAAAAGGTTACATGTGCCTTCTGGATTCTCCACTTAAAGGGCACGCAAACCTCATCTCAAAGTAAGAATCATGTGTCACGTTGGTGGTGACTGTGGGAGAGAACACCATGTATAACTTCTATTTGGTTGTTGTCACCTGTGTTGCTTCTTCTGGTCTGAATATCATCTAGTAGAAATATCTACACATTATCTCAGGTATAAATTTGCCTCTTTGGATTTCTGCCACATTTGAGAAAGATCACATCCTAGTGTCTGAATGACTATACTTACCGTTGGAATAAATAAAGTTACAAATGTACCACAGAGAGACTAAAAGCTGATAATAACATTTCTTTTTTCCCTGTTCTGATGTTATCATTGCTTGTAATAACAAATTTTTCCACCACCACACTGGACCTAAAATTTGATGCATTATTGAAGGAGTAGTGCTTGAGAGATCAGAAAGAGACAGACGCAAAAGCAATTGAGGTTCTAAAAAGGTGCTGTCACTTACCAATTTCAAACCTGCAGTTCAGTTCAACTTGAGTATTGGGCTCTCTGGATGAAACCAGGGCAGTTACCACCACAGGTAGCTGGTACTTGTACAGGAACTTCCCCTTCTTTACAGAGTGATAGTACCTGCACAGTCATTGCTATATGTGCTTGTTTGTGTTTGTTACTTTTCTTAATGCTGTGATCAAACATCTGACAACAAGCAACTTAAAGGATAAAGAATATTCTAGCTTACAGTTCAAGGAGTTACAGTACATCACTGCAGGAAAGACATAGCATCTTGTGATGTAGGCATGATCACAGAAGCTTGAGGCAACTGATTACATGGATTTCACAGTCAGGAAACAGAGACAGATAAATGATGGTACTAAGCTTGTTTTTTTTCCTTTTTATGAAGCCCAAGACCCACACTCATAGTGGGTCTTCTACCTTAAGTATCCTACTCAAGATAACACCATGCAGTAATGCCACAAAGTTTATCTCCTAGGTGTATCAGGGTCCTGGCAAGTCAACAGTGTTAACCACTGAGATGTTTTATTCTGCTCTATGCTGCTAGAACAAAACCTCTGAAGTAGAAGCTAAGCCCTTATTGCTGAAGACACCAGACATTTCTGAATTGGGACCCCAAGCTGGAACAGAACTAAAGCCTCTCCCTGAAAACTAGCTTTATTGATACCAGAAGATGCCACATAAGGTGCTAAAGAAGGGAAGCAACCAACAGTCATATCTAACTATGATGCCTATTGATGCCTATGACCACATCAGCAATCAGATTAGCATGAAAACCTTAAGGGTACAATAGTGGTAGCCTCACTTTGGTGGTAACCAACAACTCTCTACTTGGACTTAAGACCAGATTAAGGAGAGGAAAACCACGTCTGTTCCTGGAAACTAGCCAAATAGTGAAGTCATGAATCTTGGAAAATAAATTAAACTACTACTTTACTAAACTATAACAATACTTAACTATATTATAAATATTTGTCTTTGTACACACATTCCTAACATAATTTGTAGTCCTCAAGCTACATCAATGAAATTTCTCTCTGTAAGAGACAGGTACCATTATAGAAAGCCACAACCATTCAAAATACAGAGTTGCTGAGACCAGTCCTAACTAATTACATGTTCAACAGAACTGCCCCACCTAAGGCTCAGGAAACATTGTGAAAGAAGGAGGGAAATGTTACAAGGGCCAGAGGAGCTCAAAGTGTGCTATGATTACATCTCATAGAAGTGTCAGAGGCTACAGCCATAAAGTCTCACCAATATGACTGCCCAAGCAGGAGTTGAACAAGGAAAATAACAATAGCCATGTTAATGTGGAGAGGGGAAAGCCCAGGAGGCATCAACTTTGTACAATGAAATATAGGCAACGGAAACATAAGAATGAAGAAATTGGAAATAAACAGTCTTCCCCAATGAGGAGTTTATCAATTCATTGTTGTCCAATGCCAAATGATCATCCTTGAAAACAGACATAAAAGTAACATTATACAGACTGAGCAAAGGTAAGGGTAAATAATGTAATTTTATTATAACCCCAAAAGAAGAAATAATTTTTAGAAATAAAAGCAAAATAACTGAAGTTGAAGAATTTACAACAACAACAAAACAAGAGATTTGCATAGCGTGTAAGTTTCAAGGTTGAAAATACAAAGTCAACTTTACTGAATTGTTTGGCATCTCTTCAGAGCCCATTGACTGGGACACAGAATAGCAGAAAGGCAGAAGTGATACACAGAAAGTGATAAACACATGAGGTCATCTTTTCAGAAACAGTTTCTGTTTATTTTTAATTATGTGTACTGCATGTGTGCATATGAGTGTTTAAGCATGTGAGTGCAATGCCCACAGTCAAAAGTGTTGTAGTTATGGGTGTTTTTGAGCTGCCTGATACCTAACTGAACTTGGGTCCTCTGCAGAAGAAACATGTGCCCTTTTCTGGTTCACATCCTCAGTAGTCTGACTACCTTTGGTGACAGGTATACTTCCTGTAACCCTGTGACATGACCCATAGTTGCAAAGAACAGAACCCTCCGTATTTCAATTGCTATCTTGAATTCAAAGACGACTTATTCTGGCTACATACAGTAATATGGGCTATTCATTACCTATAGCATGGGTCATTTCTCCATAGTCATCTATAAGAAGAGGAAGCCTTCTTTGTCTGGTGAGAACAAAGTCTTTTCTGAACCCACCACTGTACTATCCCTGGGTTTAGTAAGTCTCTTGCCCTGAAGAGGAACCCATCTCAGTAACTTTCTCTCAAACTTCCCTCTTTTCAATCCCCTAAAACTAACACTAATCATATCAACCTGCAGGATTTTTTTACATGCAGCCCAAGATACCTATGACTGATGCCCAGCACAAAACTGTAAACTTACTTAAAACACAGATATTTAAGTTTGTAATTTAATAGAGTAGCATTCAAGCAGGAATTCAATAGATGAAAGTGTCATGTTATAGAGTCAAAGACTCAGCAATGCCACATGGATCAAAGATGTGAAGATTAAACATTATTTCTGATTCCGCATGACATGTTTAGATGGGACTGGCATTTGGACCAGACCGCACAGCCAGGAAACTATCTCTTATGTGGTTGAGCACAGCCTAACTCATTTAGTGTTCAAAGAGGACAAAAAGCACAGCAAAGAGGCATTCACAACCCCCCTTTTACATATTTTCCTGCTTGATCTGGTGTGTCTCTTCTTATCTTTTCTAGCCATCAGCTGAGACTTACTCTACCATCCCAGCTTGACAAGCTTCTCCAGATTTCAAACCAGTTTTATTTACATCATTGATTTTCTTTATTTACTTATATCCTCTTGGGTTGATGTGTATGGGGAGAGGGAGGTGTCTAGTTAAGAAATAGCTGGTCATGCTGCTTCCAAGACTCCATAATTTGCTGGACCATCTCCTTAGAAGAAACCTCAGCCTCAGGTTGTCTTGTGTATTTGTGACTGTCCTGTTGGGAAGGTGAGAATGAAGAGAAAATTTTACCCCTCCCTTTGGCTACTGAACTATTTAAACAATGAACTCCAAGAAACTGAAACTCCTCCAGGAATGACAGGCTGGGAGAAGGTAACGGCTGAAGCCCCATTTCAGCCAGGGTGGGAGTTTATCTCTCTGAAAGAGATTTTGGATGATTGTGACAACTTTTCTAGCCACCTTGCAAGAGAGACTAGAGCTCAGACAATGTTGATGGGCAGAGGAGCTTAGCTATGAATCATGAATGCCTTTCCTGTTTTCAAATCTAAACTTCTTATTAAGATCCCACAATGCTAGTGCGCGTTTCTAATCCCATTAGTTGGGAGATTGGGACAGGCAGATCTCTGTGAATAAAGGCAGCCTGGTCTACAGCATGAGTACTCAATCAGCCAGGGATACACAGAGAAACCATGTCTAAAAAACAATTCCACATATGGGTTTGAGGAACACACTAGACTTATTTACTCCTCTTGCCAACACGATCATATTGAATATGTCTCCTTTCTCTGCTTTGAACTACAATTACTATGTTTAGCTGGACTCTTGAGGAACGGTAACTGACCCAATCTTATCACCACTGTCATAGCCTTGCATGTGTGTGTGTCTCTGTCCTAGTTCTTTTTGTGGAACAATCTGACTAGTATAAATAGCAAATGGAAAAATAAATACTAGGCTTATTTTCAATACATTTGCAGTTATACTTGGGTGAGAAGGAGAAGCCTGACTCCTGTAACCCTTTGCTTACACAATGAATAAACCTCAAGCAGGAAAGAACACATGGTTCCTACCTGCTAAAGGTTTAGCATCTGTCTTGCTTGTGTGTCCCACAATTCCTACTAGAGTGTGAAAACACCATAACAGCAAATGAAGCTTTTAACTCAGTCATCTATCACTTGAAATTGTTGCTATGGCAATGTGACTCATGAACACTTTGAGCCTAATTCCTCTACCACCAGTGATCTCTCCAGATTCCACACTATCCATGTTCTCTTGCAATTACCCAGTGAGCCTTATTCTTTGCCCACACCTGAGTTCTTTGCATTCCTCTACATCCTAAGTCCTGCCTTCCATGGTGGCTTTCAAATGGTTTATTTTACCTGCACACATCTGCATATTTCTAAGAATATCCTATAAAAATAATCAGAATTTATGGCAAATTTGTTAGCGTATAATAGGGTGAAAGATGTCCATCAACGGAAGAATGGGTACAGAAATTATGGTATTTCTACACAATGGAATACTACTCAGCAATCAAAAAGGAGGAAATCATGAAATTTGCAGGCAAGTGGTGGGATCTAGAAAACATCATTCTGAGTGAAATATCCCAGAAGGAGAAAGACAAACACGGTATATACTCACTTATATAGACCTATAAGATATGATAAACATAATGAAATCTATACACCTAAAAAAGATAATCAAGAGAGCAGACATGGGGTAAGAGGATCAATCCTCGTTTAGAAAGACAGATGGGATGTGCATTGAATGCATGACAGGGGTCTACTGAGAGCATCTGAAAGCCTCTAACTAGCAGTGTTTTCAAAGCAAAGACTCATGACCAAACCTTTGGCAGAGTACAGGGAATCATAAGAAAGAAGGGGAGTTAGTCTGATGGGGAAAGGATAGGAGCTCCACAAAGACCAAATATATCTGGGCACAGGGCCTTTTCTGAAACTGACATTCAACCAAGGACCATGTATGGATATAACCTAGAACCTCCGCTCAGATGTAGCCTGTGGTAGCTCAGTAACCAATTGGTTTCGCAAAGTGAGGAGAACAAGGACTATTTCTAACAGGAACTCAATGAAGATACCTGATAAAACAGGATCAGATGAATGGGGGGAGGTCCCCCCCATCAGTGGACTTGGAAAGGGGCACAGTGGTGTTGAGTGAGGGAGGGAGGGACTGGGAGGGAATGAGGGTTCAGGGCACGGCTGGGATACAGAATTAATAAAATGTAACTGATAAAAAAAAAAGAAGAGTAAGGATTGATCGAGGGAGAGAGAGAGAAAGAGAGAGAGAGAGAGAGAGAGAGAGAGATCTTCCCTGCCCAGGTTACTTACAAATAAATTTCACTAGAAAAACGAGAAAATCGGGTCATGTTTTAGTGACAGATAAAGGGTCATTAGCCTCTTGGCCCAGAGGTATTTTGAGCACATACTTTCCCCACAGTAACTTCACTTGCACATCTGGATCACAGTCCATCACTGAGTGCAGTACAGAAGTAACTAAAGGCAGAGGCTGGGAGCCAGGAACAAAGGCAGAAACCCTTTAAGAAAGCTGCTAATATATTTTCTTCCCATGACTTGCTCAGCCTGCTTTCTTAAACAATCCAGGACCACCTGCCCATGGGTGGTACCACATAGAGGGGAGTGAGTTCTCCCACATACATCATTAATCAAGAAAATGCCACAGCTACAGGGAGGATACAAAGTGAATAAAGTATAAGTAATAAAAAATTTTAAAAAAGAAAAAAAAAAAAAACAAACTAGAAAACAGAAAGTAAAGGCCATGCTATAGACACCTAACCTGTCAAAACCAGGAATCCAAATGAACTCTGGGTGAATTTTTTGTTGTTTGGTGGGGGAACAGAAGGAAGGGAGGGAAGGAAATAAAAGAAAAGAAAATGCCCACAGACCTATCTACTGGCCACTAGCCCTCTCTCTCATTCTCAGCAGTATCCTCTTTTTTTTTTTCCTTCTTAGTAAACAATTTATTTTTTCTATTTCTCTGTGTCACTGCTCGAATGATTTGAGACATGAGGACAAGAAAATCATGACATCCTCCAAATTCCTTTCTGCTCCTATAAGAATTGGCCATTAGATAGTGAATACATAGCAATCCTTATTTCAATTTTGAGAAGGAATTGAAAGTGTTACACAGAATTGGAATCTGGTCATGAATATATACTGGTGATTGATGATTAAACCCAGAAAAATCTCAATATATATATATAAAATTAGGCAATATATAATTACGGATTATATGTATATTATATATAAATAAATATTTTAAAATGAGTAAGAAAGCTGTCATATTCTTTGTTTTAAGTGATATCTTGAGCATAAACAATAAATAATAGCTAAAGAGAGGCAAATCAATTATTTTTAGTCATTTTTAGTTTGACTATTTGTTCGTACCACTCCACTACCAGCCTCTGCCTTGGGAACGTCATGTAATGGCAAGAATGTAGAGACTAGAGAGGGAAACATCAGAAATAGAATATAAAATATGCCAGTTGGCGGAGAGAGAGAGAGAGAGAGAGAGAGAGAGAGAGAGAGAGAGAGAGAGATGTCCACACAATTTCACCATTCAAACACTGATCATTTCCTTGGCAATAAAACCCTGGGTTGGACTTGAGTCACCTAGCAATAACACAAAGCAGATAATGAATCTGGTCACTATTGTAAAAGGGCCCAAAGTTACAAATCAGAATGAGTTGGGGTTAAGTCTAAGTAGACTTGTTACTCAGATAGAAGCTTCATTGCCTGGTACACACATGGAGGGATGATTTGCAGCTTCTTTTCTCTCTGGAACTCCCCAAATCCATTTACAGTGAAATGTTGTGGCTTCTTCTACCCTCCATTTTGGTTCTGACTGGAGATGTTAAATAAAGTGTGTCTGACATTTTGTTAAGATTTTTTTTAACTGAGTGTATATTTGTGTCCGTGTAAACACATTCAGGAGCCCATGGATACTTCAGACGGTACTGGATCACCTGCAGCTAGAGTTATAGTCTGTTGTGAACCATCTGATGTGGACTCTAGGGATCATATCCAGGTCCTCTGCAAGAAATGTATAAACTGCTGAACCTTCTCTCATCCCTTGACTCTGATTTTAAGATATACACCACAGAAAATGTAGCAGACCAAGACTGAAATTTCTCTTCTTTTGACTGATTTAAGATTCTACTAGAGGGGCAACTGCATAATTCTATCACTGTGCTGAACTGTTATTTACGGAAAATGCTCATTGTGGGTGTTTGTTGTGTTTCTAATGATCATCAAACTACAATAACATGTTTCTAGATAAAGAGTAAACGCACTCAGCATTGGCAAGGTCAAGCTTCAATCACTGGACATCAAGAAAAGCCAATTAAGCATTTGTTAAGCTCAGGGAAAAAGTGATCTTGATTCAATCTAATTATTGGAGAAAGATTTCAAAGCAAGCTCTTGATTATTTTTTTTCCCAAACAGCTGTAACAATTTCTAATTTGATGTATCAGAAAACCATCAAGCCTGAGACTGCCCCTGTGCTTCTTGATTTACAAGTTCAAGGAGAGCACCAGTTCAAATTAAGGCTGCTTTTCATCTTTGGGGAAATAATAGGCTTCTTCACAGATTCATTTATTTATTCAACAGATGGTCTATAAGCAGCTGGTGCCAGGTCAGGCTTTCTGCTCTGGCTAAGAACCAAAGTCTGGAGAAAGCCATACTTAGACAATGTCCACCTGAAATCTGCCTGGCCACAGAATGAGGCTCTGAGAGATTATGCCATCAACACTCTGTCTAAGAGCCACAAGGGTGGTGTGTATCTTCCCATGACAGCACAGAACAGAGCTTCATGGAGTTTCTCTCATTTGGGCTAGGAGCAGAATTTGGATGAAGAAACAAAATTGAAACATAGACAAGAAAGGTGCTCACTATAGTCTGAGAAAACAAAACAAAGCAAAAAACAGGATGCTTGCTATCAAGATATAATGGATGCCAATGATTTGCTTCTTCTAAAGAAGTATCTGGGCTTACAGATCAGGCTAGTCAGAGGTTCAGTCAAGAGACACAAGGGGAAAATAATCTTTGATATTGTAGGGCAAGCACAACCAGTGGGAAAACTATATAAGAGAACAGAGGTCTTCCTGTATCCTGTTTCTTCAGGCTGTCAACCCTGCCACCCCAGACTACATATGGCCTCTGGTTTTACATTTGTGTGTGTGTGTGTGTGTGTGTGTGTGTGTGTGTGTGTGCATGCTATAAATCACACATTGAGATCAGATGAGAACTTGATTGGGAGAGTCATTTACTTACTACTATTAAGTGAAATATGAGAACATAACTCAGGTGGCAACTGCCTTTATAAAGTAAACCTTCTTGTCCTTCTCTGCTCTCTTCTCTTTTTCTGCATCTCTTCTCCTCTTATCATTCTCCTCCTCTCTCTCCTTTGCAAGTGCTTTTCTCTCTCTCCCTCCCTCCTTCCCCCTGCATGACAATTGAGAGCTGCTTCCATCAAACCTGCATTTATATATTTAAAAACAACAACAACAATAACAACAAAACATCTTTCTAACACTCATTTTTTGATACAGTCTCTCACAGAAACTTGAGCTTCTTAGTTGAGCTATATTGGGCCAACAAGCCCCACTATCTTCATGCCTCTGTCTTTCCAGTTGGGATTTTCAGGCATGTGCTACCATGCACAGATTTTTACCTGGGTGCTGGGTTCTGCCCTTCGGTATTCATGCTTGTGTAGCCTGAGCCCCGAACTCTCCAGCTTCATTTTTGTCTCTGCTATTTCTTTGATGTCTTAAATTTTCTTCCAAAGCTGTGACTTTGGGTTGTGTTTTTCTTCCTCAACTCTTGACATTTCTCTTTAGCACCCAAATCTTATGTTTTTGTTTGTTTGTTTTTTGTTTTGTTTTGTTTGGGTCACAAAAAAATTTCCACCAAAGTTTTGAATGTTTTCAAATAATTTTGACCCCACTATAATATACAAAACCCAAAGAATGATTTTAGGATTTGAAGGTGGAAGGAGAGATTGAAAAATAGACCTATGTCTAAGCTTAAAGAAATTAGTTTTAAACCAGAAGATTAACAAAAGCAACTTTATTCTAAATAACCCCTTTAGAGTTTAAGGTAAATA
The DNA here is from genome assembly GCA_010120015.1 of Rhombomys opimus. NCBI lineage: Eukaryota > Metazoa > Chordata > Mammalia > Rodentia > Muridae > Rhombomys > Rhombomys opimus. The sequence continues at coordinate 181,577 of REGO01000302.1, forward strand.
TATTTAGTTGATAATATAAAAACAGCACAGTAACAGGACACCTACTTTATGATGCTTAAATGCATATCGTATTTCCATGTCCCAATCAGTTACTGTTAAAGTTTACATTATTGTTGTTTTAATGGTATCTATTTGGCTGCTGGATTCTATTATTATAAAGTAGACAAAAATGAAAACTTTTTAGCAGGCTTAATCTATTCACTGAAGAGAGCAAATTTTAGAACTTGTTACAGCACCAGGAAAAAAAAATGGAAGAGAACCGAGCATCAGCAGGAGGGAAAATGCAAATCCCTGAGCTGACTACAAGTGATGAGCTGCTATAGTCTTAGAGAAAGTGTGGATGGAACTGACCAGGAATGACATGCTTTAAGAGAAGCAAGGAAAACTACATAGAAAAATAATTAGGTGAAAGGTGAGAAGATTTTTTTTGAGACTTGTGACCTCAGAAATCATGTGGAGAAATCTGCCATTTGGGTTTTTCTTATGCAAACACACCTACAGAGGGCATAGACATTTTAAATGTGCTGAATTATGGGGATTCATAAAAGAGAGTAATTGTAGTTTCTCATTGCTTAACCACATATTGTTGTGACAAAGTTATAGAGTTATATTTTTTCTAATCACATGCCTCAGACCTATTCCTGAAAGTTGGTTTCTTACACATTACAGAGACATGTTATGTTTTCTAAGACTGTGTCCAGGCAACACATGGAATCATGAATATAGACATGCCTTCCTTTGTCTTCATACTTCTGTCAGATAACTAGGGCTTCTAGTACCTTTAATTCAAATTTTCTTAATACTTTTTGTGATTTTTGTACACGTATAATATAATCCCATGACTCTCCTTTTGTTACTTCCCCCACACCCTCACCAGCTCTGATACTTTACTACAAATATATTTCCTATATTCATGACTTTTAGCCTCAGTTTTTGTTTCACAGAGCTCAGCTGAGACAATGTATATGAGCATGTGTTTGGAATTATCCACTTTTCTGGCAGGCTCACCTGGTTAACACTGTGCCCTCCTCCTATCCCCAAATCTGTGAGTTGCCAACAGTACAGTTGTGATAGCCAAATCCCATAAATATATTTCAAATACAAAAGTGATTAGGAGATAGGATATTTACTTATTTGTGATTGTCAGTGTCAAAGTCACCCTTCTTCACTGAACTTCTCACAGTGTCCCTGGACACTCAATTTTCTTCTTTGGTCACTTGCCTGAATATCAGACTTTGATACTTTTGAGTTCCAGGGATCATTGGAGGGAATAGAAAAGTTCCTTCCCTCCATCATTGTTCCTCAATGTGTGTGTTTGTATATATGCATGTGGCTGTGTGTAAACATGTATGAAAGTGGATGCACATGTGTGTACACATGTTCTTGAAGAGGCCAGAGGTCAACCTATAATAACATTTCCTCAGTTGTTGTTTATGTAGTTTTGTGAGACAGGTTCCTTCACCAGTTAGGCTAAACTGCTGGTTTAACAGCAAGCCCCAGAAATCAGATTATCTTCTTAGTACAGGATTGTGAGAACATGCCTCTCTGCCTTTCTTTCACTATTAGTATGAATATACATTGTATATGTATATGCCTTATGTGTATATGTTCATGTGAGGACACACTGGCACACATGTGCTACAGAACACATGGAAGTCAAAGGAAAATGTTTGAGAGTTAATTTTCTCCTACCTTGTTTGACGTAGGGCCAGTTCTCTCACTCCACTGGGTGGATTCCCAGAATTAAAGTCAAGATGTCAACATTTGCAGAAAGTCCTTCTACCTAGCAATTCATTTCACTAGCCCTAAACGTCTTCCTTCTATTTTCATTGGGATTTTGTACATGCCATATCCCTGACTAGAAGACCTTTCTCTCTGCCTGGAATTATCTGCAAGTCACTTGCTCTTCAAAGTCAGGGACAGAAATTTCAGAGCCTTATGTAGCAAAGGCTGGCCTCAGAGCAACTGTGTAATGGAGCATGACTTAAAATTTGGATCTGCCTGCTTTCACCTCCCATGTGCTAGGATTACAAGCATGCAGCACCATGATAATTGAGCTTTGAGTATGCAATATTTCCCATCAGCTCACATATTTGAATGCTTAGCATCCAGGAGGTACTCCTGTTTAGAAAGGTTGTGTAACATTGAAAATATGAGACTTAGCTGTGGGTTGGTCACTGACAGAGGGCCTGGGGCTTTTATAACCTGGCCACAAGTTCTGTTCACTCTGCTGTTTAAGTAGGATGTCACCAGTGAGCCTCCTACATCTACAGTCATTTCTTCTCTATCTTAATGATATATATTCACTCATACTATGAGCGAGAATAAATCCTTCCTACTTTAAATTGCTTCTTGTCAGGCAAATTATAAAATTAACTAAAACTTCTATTTTGTGTTGTGAGATAGAACCCAGGCTTTCTTGCATGCCAAACATTCACTCTTCCAACAGAACTACATACCCAGCCTTGGCTGATGAAAATCCTAACTGCATAAGATAAACATAGTGTGAAGAGGTACAGGGGTAGAGTACCAAGATCAAGACTTACCCAAAGTCCACAAACCACCAGCTAACAGAGATAGCAGACTTACCACAGAGTAGATCTGATGCTTTCGTCTTTTAGCCAAGTCAATTATGTTCACTCCATTGTAGTAAAGGTTTTCAATACAGCCGTGGAAGTTTTTCTTTAAAAAGGTCCCAGGTTTGCCTGGTACTGGAATTCCTCCAAAACTGAGCTTTATAGTAGAAGAAATAAAAATCAACATTTAGTTACAAGCTCTAAAGAAGTAGGACTGTAAGAGAATAAGTACATTTCTCTAGATTTAATCATATGGGTGAGCCAAGTGGCTTTTGGAAGCACAGATGCCACTTGATTACTCTTTTAAAAGATCCTGATTAGCCCATGTAAAATGATCTGTAATTGCTTCCCTCCTAAGGACTTACTTCACAAAACCATTTTCATTTCTTTAGTAAAAATTTTTAATACTAAATAAAATAGTAATTTACAGAGAAAAATGAGAAAAGAAAAAAATTCACCATCTTTATCTGTAGCACAGCAGTAGAGGGGACACAGCCTTAAAAAATAAACTAACTTAAGGAATGAAACAAACTATTACTCACCCACAATAAAACCTAGTTCTAAAACACATGTTACCCAAACAGCTTAGATGCATAGTGTTGTTCCCCAACTGTTATCTATAAGGATTAAAGATTGAAATAATGCAAAATGTCCTATGGATTTAAGAAGCAATTAAGAATCAGCATCATAAAAATATTAGCATGACCATTATTAACATTTTATTGCAAAATAGGAAATAAATGGAATTTTGTTTGGGAAGCACAAGAATTATAATTGGTTGTGAAGTTTGGTTTCAGAGATGCAAAAATTGTACACACAATGGCCAGGAGATGGTCAGTGGGTAAAAGTACTAGTCATGCAGGCTCAATGACCCAAGTTTGATTCCTAGAACTATTGTTGAAACAAAACAAAACAAAAAAAAACATAAAATAGCAACAGCATCGAAATATCAAGCAAATTAAGGTAGCCTGCTAGCCTGCATCTGTGATCCAAGCAGTACTCTGAATAGATGGTAGGCTAGAACAGGAAAATCATCCAGAAACTCACCAACCAGCTAATCAGGAGTCCACACTGCGGAATCTACAGAAAGAGAGACTGAGCCTCAAGGTGAAAAGTAAAAAACTAGTGAAAGTTGTCCTCTCACCTCTGCAGGCATGACATGGCATGTACACAACACACACACAGACACACACACACACACACACACACACACACATAGAAACACAGAAACACACACACCTACAAAGTTGAGATACAGAAGTGCATTTTAGTGGCAGATGTCTGGGATGATTACAGAATGCTAGTTTTGTTTACTATGTATAATTTCTGTAAATTAAAACAATAATTTGTGATGGATATAGTAAAGAACAAAATATCTGTTGGGAATACTGCTCTTGCTGTGCAAGACAAGAGGGTAGTAACTATCTTCTCATTTGCCTCACACTCATTAATCAATAACCAAACTTTCCCCATTGCTTTGAAATGTCATATTACCTAGGACTCTCTTCTGCCCTTTGCATCGCCAGAATAAATCCTTCCTACTTTAAATTGCTTCTTGTCAGGCAAGTTATAAAATTAATTAAAACTTCTATTTTGTGTTGTGAGATAGAACCCAGGCTTTCTTGTTGGTTTGGGACAGTGAGGCAAAAAGCTGGAATGTTGGCTAAATCCCAAGAACAAGCTGTTCTATTTGCTGTCCAAAATATGTGAGCCCATCTGAAGCTAGGAAACTGCAGGTCCAGCTGATGCAGTCTGTAGGGTTTAGACCTGAGCAGCTGAGTTCTGGATGGAGCTCTTGAGGAAACAGGATGCCAGAGCATATATATGTTAGAGACGGAAGATAAATTTTAGGAGTTTAACTTTTAGGCCCTTGGTATTGGCAGTTAGGGGAGGGGAGTCCCAAAACCAGGGGAGGAATTCCATCCTCAGGAACAGGTAGGCTGGGAAACAGGCTGTTGATAGACAATACCTATCAGGAGCATGACATGTGGATTCCAGTGGATCTCCTGAAGTTTACAAGACTCTTTATAAGTTTACAAAAAGAAACAAATCAGCTTGAAAGACAATTTAAAACCTGATTAATGTTAGACCTATGAACAGTCTTAACACAAAACCAATAGGATAGTGAGAGGATGAGTTTTTATATAGTTAAAATTACTTTCTTTTTTTAAATTTTTTATTTAACTTTTATTTTACACTTTATTCCTTTTGTATCCCCCCATAAGCCCCTCCCTCCTCCTCCCCTCCTGGTCCCACCCTCCCCCCCTTTC
>REGO01000302.1:193902-236517 GCA_010120015.1 Rhombomys opimus
TCCCACCAGCAGTGGAGGAGGGTTCCCCTTTCTCCACAACCTCTCCAGCATGTGTTGTCACTTGAGTGTTTCATCTTGGCCATTCTGATGGGTGTGAGGTGGTATCTCAGGGTAGTTTTGATTTGCATTTCCCTGATGAAGCCATAGTTTCAACTCATCTTCAAACCCATCAGAGAATTGGGACAGATAAATAACCTCAGAAAGCATAATCCAAGTGACCTATTTATTAACTAATATGACAGAATCTTACCCATTATACAGACATCTTTCCCATTAGGCTGCTATGGTGCCAGTGGCTCTTATGGGAACATGTCCTAGTGTAGTATTGCAATATTAGTCTTCGAGTGCTGGGCCCAGCAAATCTGAGAGGCCTTTCCTATGGAAAAGGAATTTAGGAGAGTGACTGACCTTATTTTGTCTAGGCAAAACAGGGCAGTCAGCTCTCCAGTTCAGTCAGGGCCTGAGCAGCAGAGCAGTTGGTGTAGTCCTCCCCAGTATCACAGTATCCAAGTGGAGTCATCTGTCCTTGTGCGCAAAATCTTCCTGGAATCCTTGGGTCATCACTTGAAGCTGAGGTCTCTGTCATATTAAGCTTTTTATTAAGTGTTTAAATCTACTATTCTGCAGATTTTCTGACAAGTCTGAGGACCACGATCTAGTAAGTGTAGCTGAGCCAAACAACTTGATGCAAACTGAGTCACCTAGAAGAAGGAACCCTAAATTAAGAAAATACCTCTGTCAGAGTAGCTTATATGAAGTCCCTGGGGGAACTTTCCAAAACCAATTAATAATTGGTTTGAGAGGGCCAAGAACATTGTGGCCAGTGCCAGCTTTGGTTAAGTGGTCCTGGGCTACAAAAGATGGCAAGATGATCAAGCCATGGGAAAGGATCCAGTAAGCAGTATTCTTCTATAGTCTCTGCTTATGGTCCTCACTTTACTTTGTTCAATGATTAACACTTATCTGGAAGTATTAATAAGATAGAATAAACCCTTTCTTCTTCAATAGGTTTTGGTCATGGTATTTATCACAGCAATAGAATAAAAACTGGAGTAATGTTCCAAGGATGGGACCCAGATCTTCATTTTCAAAAGGCAAACACTTTTCCGACTGAGCCATTTCTCCTGTGGGCCACTTGAAACTTCAGGAGGGACAGTCTGACCTAAACATTTGGAATTCAGATATGGTGGATATCATTAGAAATGAAACCAGAAATCTCAATTTTCTGATGAAACTTGTATTTTTTTAAGCATTGACTTGAATTCAAACGCCTGCAACTTCCACTCTGTGATAACGGACTCTAACCTCAACTCTGTGAGTCCCAAATAAGTTACCCTGGTCACAGTTTCATATCACTGCAATAGGAAGTAACTAAAAGGGACAGGGTTCCCCTTTATCCTGGCGTTTGCGAAATCAGCAAGATTGGTTGACAAGTGAGTCCCAGGGTTCCAACTTTTGTTGTCACCCCAACACTGAGAGTATAAATATGTGCCACAGCATCAACACTTTTGATCCGTCCTTACACATGAATGACAAGCATCTTACTGACTGAGCTACCTCCTCAGCTCAATCCTGGTTTTAAGAAAACTCAAAGTTACATAGCCTAAGTATGCTATCAGTCTACCAGCCTTACCTGTTAGTTTGCCACATTGCTCTAGACACAGACAATGAACAAGTCCATGCTCTTTAAAAGCTGGCTACACCCCTTCAAGAGAAAAAAAAAATAGAAGGCAAAGCAGAGTAACAGATGCTTCAAGTGAGTTCAAGTGGCAGCTTTACCACAAGCACTGTTTTCCATGTGTGACTGGACCTTGCACTTGAGGATAGGTCCAGACCAGAGCAATAGTAATGCCTGTGGCTCCTCCTGGTAAATTAGTATATTAGCATCTTCCAAAGACTAACATACCACAAAGGATGAACCAGTCAAATCGGTCTAACATAAATTTTACCAGTGTTGCCTCTCTATATCAGTCACTAGAAAATATCTGCATAGACAAACAAACAAAAACCTTTACTTCAGTGTTCTCCACATGCAGAGAGGACAGGGCCTCCTACTCAGGGAATATCCTGCTTGTTAGGAACAGTGCTCACAGGCCAGGAGAGAACACCACAAATATGTCACTAGTGGTTTCTGCCATGACCTTTCTAACAAGTCTTGACTTAAAAATGTGATGCCACTATCAAAAGCAACACTGTTCTTTCTTCCCATCTCTTATTCTGATGATAGGAGTGAGCTGTTTATAGAATGGACAGAGCTGGGAATGGTGCAGTGTGAGTTTGAAAGCAATTTGATCATGCAAGCAGAGCTGACTACATTTTATTGAATAAATCCTTTGCTTGATTTGTAATTCTTTAAATATTGAGATTTCAGCATGTGGCTCTCTATTTGTAATCTTGTTCCAGGCTCTGTGTAGGTCTGAGAGAGCCTGGCTAATTTTCTATTATTTTATTGATGACTACAGTAATTCAGTCAGTCTCCAAATATCTGATTAGCCACCTCCACTAGAAGTGGAAAGCTAATTAAGTCATGCAATCAATATTCTAACAAAGACTTGGATAAAACAAGAAAATATGTTATCAGTAGCTTCTGTAAATGCTGATAAAAATAAGGATTCCAAACTTGGAGACTCGGTTCTTTGAGTTTAGCTGCTTTTTAAGAACAGGAAAATCACAGCAACCCTGACACATCAAGCCAGCCTGAGTACCTTAGATAATAAAAAAAAGAAATTAACAGATATAAATGAAACATTTGGCAAAGAGGCTGAATGGTTGAGCACTCACTTAACATGCATAAAGCCTTGGATTCCAATTCCAGAATGAAAGAACAACAAAGGGAGGAAGGATGGGTTTTGGGTATAATACCCAAACTAAAACTTTAATCAATATTTCATGTAATTTGCTTATTTTTAATACATATTAGGATGTGTATATTCCTGTGTGCATGTGAGTCCTCATGGATATGTGAGCACGTTCGTATGGCAGCCAGAGATCCACACTGGATGTTTTTCTCTTACTCTCCTCCTAGCTTACTTATTTATTTTAAGACATTTATTTATTATTCAAATAGTTAGCTAGTGTCAGGGGAGATATATACCTGCCAAGCAGCACATGAAAAAGTAGAAAAACACTAAGTTGTTTCTTGCCTTAACCTATATAGGACTCAGGGAATAAATGCAGGTCAGTAATCCTGGCAGCAAGCACCTTTACCTACTAAACCTGTTGAGATACCAGCCATTCAACTAGTTTATTTTTAATTTTTAGTGATAGAGTCACAGATCCAGGAACTCACCTATTAAGCTGAAATGGCTTTCCAGCAAGCTCTGGGGATCCACCTAGTTCTGCTTTTCTGGTCCTCAGATTATATACATATATACAAGCCCATGAGGGGCTTTTTATTACTTTTCATGAAATTTGATGAAATATAAAATGAGCAGGACTAAAAATTCACAATTTAAAATTGGAAATTAAAAGGAAACATTTACAGAAATCTAAAGTCTTTCTCAGAAAATGCTAAGACCCAGTGCCACCATTTATGCATCTATCTCCAAGTCTATTTCTCTTTCCCCAAGATAGTAGTTATGTCTCCTGGTGAATCTTTAAACATCATGTATCTGTGACTCTGCAGCCACAAGAGAAAGTGGACTGAAGATGATTCCCTCTCCCCGTGTCTCAGATCTTCCTATATAAAAACATCATATGTTAGATCTCTTGCAGGGATGAATGGTTAAACAATGTGATTTGAATGTCAAACATCCTCAGAGGTGAACGCGTTTCTAGGTGGTTTTCCTATTCAGGAAATTTCGGGAACCTTCAAGAAATGGAGTCCTGATAGAGGGAGTACCTCACTTTGAGGATTTATAGCCTGGATCTACTTCATTTCCTCCCAGCTTCTACACTTCATTTCTACACTGCTGATATAGTATGACAACTAACTTCATGTGCCTGCTGTTGTGCCCTGTGAAGTGGAAATTTTTGGTTTCTTTGAATACTCAGTTTTGTCATGTGATGTTTTGCTGAAGGTTGGCTTGTGAGAGGGCACATGATGTTTTGCTCTGAACTCTGACCTGTGAGGGGCATGATTTTGGCCAGCTGAGAACATCCATGGGTGGATTCTGAGAGAGGAGATATATAGAGGCTCACACACAGTGAGAGATTGCTTTTTGGATCAACATCACTACTTTGATCTTCTTGATTTGACACTTCACTTTGCTGAAAAAGACATCCCAGAGAACTTCTTGGGCAGTCCAACTGAGTTTGATGGCTTTCACTGACTTGTGCCAATATTCTAAATCCTGTTGCTGCTTGGCATTGGCCCTTAGACTGGACTGCTGGTATCCTGATGGCTGGGTTTGGTAATCCCCTAAAGACCTATCGACCCTAATCAGCAAGAAGTAGATGAAAAAGGACTACAGGCCTTTTCCCTACTAATCTGTTACCTATGATTGTGGGCCATTGGAGGTGAAGTAGAGGTGCTTGAGAACCCTAAATAAAGTAGGCATGGTAAAAAATCTAAGCCTACAAGTGGTGCCCAATGTGGCTTAGGCACAACAGGTAACTTCACTTTTAATGTAGTGGAGGAATCCTCCAGTTTTGAAAGATTGGGGAAAAGCTGAAAACTCAGACAGTTCATTCAGTTCTCCAGTGTTAGAAAGGATTGTTGCCTATTCACCTAGGGAGTTTGCAAATAGAGGTTGATGTGTTTGGAAAGCAAAAGGAGCCAGTGAATGAAGAACAACAGGGTTCAGGTTGGGTGTCTGACACAGGGAATTTCCCACACAGTGAGAGAGGGAAATAAACTAGGCTGGAAGGCACTCTGCCGCCATGCTCTGCTCCACACACTTTCACTACCAAGTGCCCAGAGCACCTCCACTAGGCAAAGGGCCAGGAAAAGCAGGAGGTTTTCCAGGGTAATCAGGTTCGTGTTGAGCCAAGCGTACCTCCAGAGGTTGCCTAGGCCTCTATAGGCACCATCAGCATTCCCAGTCTTTGTGCAGGATATGTCTGCTAATGATGGTCATGAAGCTTATGATGAGATGATGTAACATCCAATAGACATGCTAGATATAATATGTGTTAAGGAGTCAATTTTAAGGTATGGGGTGCATTCTCCATTCCTTAAACTATTATTAACTAATTGGGTCATGCAAAACAGATTTATTCCCCAAGGTTGGAAGAGTTTGTTGTCAACTATTCTAGAAGCTGGTCAACAATTGCAATGGTTATTGTGGTGGAGAGATGAAGCCATGAAAATGTAACAACATAATATAGCAAGGGTGATAAATGTGGTTAAAGTTCAACTGCTTGGTGAAGGCTGTTACGCTGATTTACAAGAGCAAATCTGGTCTGATAATGTCATACTTGAACAATGTTATCTTGCAGATTTAAAGGCATGAGACATGGCTGAGGAGCGAGGGGGAATAAAACTACCTACTTTACTAAGGTAATACAAGGCTCTGGAGAAGCCTTCACTGAATTCTTACAGAGGTTAACTTCTGTTGTCAATTGAAAACAGAAAGTTGTTGATAAAGATCTCAGTATTTAAAAATTTAACTATTGAATGTAAGACAGAAATTCTACAATTAAGAGCACTTGGAGCCCCAATAGATAAGAGATATTACCTCTAAGGTGAATAATGCCGATATCATTGGACAAGCTGTAGCTAGAAATCTGAGAAATCAAAATGCCTGGTGTTATAATTGCAGTGAATTTGGCCATTTCCAAGAAAATTGTAAGACTGGAACCTTCAGAGACCAAAATAGGAGGCATATTGATTCTGAAGAAAATGATATTCCTAGAAGAGAACAAGCAGTTTCTGGCTGCAATGGAATGAGAAAGTTTCCTAGGTTTTGTACACACTGTGACAAGGGAAAACACTGGTCCAAGGATTACAAATCCAAAAGATACATACAAGGTAAACTCTTGCCATTGGGAAACAAACTACAAAGGAAGGGTCCTGTCAGCTCCAGGCCCACAATAAACAATGTATCCATCTTCCTTCAGTCAGCCAGGAGAAACTAATTGAGCAAGAATATTAAAGCTTAAGTATTGATGATCCCATGCATGCTATTAAAGGTAGTGCATCTTTGGATCTGGCCGTAGATAAACCTCTTACACTATTCCCAAATATTGAATGTTACGAGATAACCACTGGTGGTTTTGGTCCTGTACCTTCAGAGACAGTAGGAATAATCCTGGGAAGAAGTGGATTAACTTCTCAAGGATTTATTGTACATCCAGGTATCATACACACAAAATTAAAATCATAGTGTATGTAAAAAAGAGCTAAAAATTAATGCACAAGGTAGAATTTCTCAGCTGTTACTGATTCCTTACATCAAGGGCAAAGCCACTCCAGTAGAGAAAAACAGGGGCTTTTGGGAATACTGGAAAATGTGTGTTCTGGCAAATAGTGGTTAATTATCAGAGACCCAAACTAGTGATACAAATTAATAATGCTGGAACAGAAGGTTTGGTGGATACAGGAGTTGATGTCATTATACATTCCCAATCATTTTGGAATCAAGATTGACCACTTCAGAAGGTTTATAGACAGTTTTTAGGAATTGGTAAATCATCACATATCAAACAAAGTGTCCAATGGATTATACATGTGGCAAACAGGGAAATTGAGACCCTATGTGTCTACATACCCATAAATTTATCAGGAGACGGTCATTTACAACAATGGGGTACTCAAATTAATATTCCTGCAATCCCAGGGATAACAAATAAGAAAATTAGTAATAAAATATTAGATGCTACTGGGGAAGATATTAATCAAGAACAATCACAAGCTGTCCTTTTTCTAAACACAGGACATCACAAAGATTGAGTTTTTAAACTTATAATAGGAATCACAGCAGCCTTGCTGATGAAATGGATATTGAACAGACCTGTGTGGCAAGAGCAGTGGCCCATAACAAAAGAAAAATTGCAGGCACTTGAATAACTTCTACTAGAGCAGCTAGAGGCTCAACATATAGAAGAGTCTAGCACCCATGGAATTCCCTTGTGTTTTTTGTAAAAAGAAATAGGGAAATGGAAAATGATAACATTTGAAATCAGTCAATAGAGTGATTCAACCAATGGGTCCTTTAAAGCTCAGACATACTCTATCTTTTTAGTTACCTAAATCATGGTCTACAATCATAATTGACTTGAAAAATTGCTTTTTCAGAGTACCTTTGCATGAGCAATAAATGGAAAGGTTTGCTTTCTCAGTGCCTACTCTGAAGAATAGTGGTCCAATGAAGAGATACCACAAAGAATGTTAAATAGTCCAACTTTATGTCAATATTTTGTGCAACAATCATTAGAACTAACTCATACACAATTTTCTCAATTCTTTTGTTGAATGCTATTTTGCTGGTCAGTTCTGATGCAGATAATTTAGAGAAAATGTTTAAAGAAACACAAAGAATCCTGCCAAGTTGGGTTTACAAATTGTTCCAGAAAAAATACTGAGACGAAATTCACTTAGTCATTTGGGTTATAAAATCAGTTAAGAAAAATTTCCCCTGAGCAAGAGTAGTAAAAACTGCATGGTACTGGAATCGAAACCAACTGGTGGATCAAAGGAATTGAATAGAAGACCCAGAAATAAACCTTCAGACCTATGAATAATCAATTTTTGACAAAGATGCCAAAACCACACCATTGAAAAAAGATAGCATCTTCCACAAATGGTACTGGTCTAACTGGATCTCTACCTATAGAAAAATGCAAATATATCCATACTTAACACCCTGAACAAAATTAAAGTCCAAGTGGATCAACGATCTCAATATAAAAACAGATACACTAAACCTGTTAGAAGAAAAAGTGGGGAAGAGATGGAACTCATTGACACAGGAGAAAACTTCCTGAATAGAACACCAATAGCACAGACTCTAAAAGCAACAATAAATAGATGGGACCTCATGAAACTGAAAAACTTCTGTAGAGCAAAGGACACTGTCATCAGAACAAAATGACAGCCTACAAACTGAAAAAGGATCTTGACCAACCTTATATCTTACAGAGGGCTAATATCCAGAATATATAAAGAACTCAAGAAGTTAAACATCAACAAAGCAATTAAAAATGGGGTACAGAGCTAAACAGAGAATTCTCAATAAAGGAATATTGAATGGCAGAGAAACACTTAAAGAAATGTTCAACATCCTTAAACATCAGAGAAATGCAAATCAAAATGACTCTGAGATTTCACTTTACACCCATCAGAATGGCTAAGATCAAAAACTTAAGTGTCAAAACATGCTGGAGAGGATGTGGAGAAAGGGGAGCCTTCCTCCATGGCTGGTGGGAAAGTAAACTTGTACAACTACTTTGGCAATCAATCTGATTCTTCCTCAGAAAATTAGGCTTAGTGCTACCACAAAATCCATCTGTACCACTCCCAAGCATATCCAAAAGATGCTCAAGTACACAACAAAGACATTTGCTTAACCATGTTCATAATAGCTTTATTTGTATTAGCCAGAATCTGGAAACAACCCAGATGTCCCTCAGTTGAGGAATAGATACAGAGATTGTGATACATTTACATTTAGTGTGTTAAATTTAAGGTTATTTTGTATTGTATTTTGATAGAAATTTAAGGCTATTTTGTGTAACTATTGTATATTAATAGAAATTTAAGGTTATTTGTGTAAATTAGGAAATTTAAAAACCATTTTGTTTAATTATTGCATATTGATGGAAATTTAATGTTATTTTGCCTGACTATTGGGATGAAGCCTACTCGGTCATGGTTGATGATGTGTTTGAAGAGTTTTTGAATTTGGTTTGGAAGTATGTTACTGATTATTTTTGCATCAATATTCATAAGGGAGATTGGTATGAATTTTTTTTCTTTGTTGAGTCTTTGGTTTGGTTATCAGGATGACTGTGGCTTCATAGAATTAGTTTGGTACTGTTCTTTCTGTTTCTATTTTGTGAAAGAGTTTGAGGAGTATTGGTGTTAGTTCTTCTTTGACAATGTGGTAGAATTCTGCACTAAAACCAACTGTCCCTGGGCTGTTTTTGGTGGGGAGGTTTTTAATGGAGACTTTTGGTTGGGAGACTTTTGAGACTTGGTGTTTATTGGCTGTTTAAACTTTTGCCTGCTCTTGATTTAACATGGTAGGTGAAATATATCAAGAAAATTGTCCTTTCCTTTAGATTTTCCAGTTGCATGGAATACAAGCTTTTGAAGAAGATTCTTTGAATATTCTCACTGTTTGTTGACATGTGCCCCTTTTCTTTCTGATTTTCTTAATTTGGGCACTGTCTTTCTGTCTTTTAGTTAGTTTGTCTCGGTGTCTATCATGTTTATTTTCTCAAAGAAACAACTCTTGTTTTTGTTGATTCTTTGTATTGATTTTTGTTTCTAATTTATTGATTTCACCCTAAATTTGATTATTTTCTGCCATGTACTACTCTTGGGTGTGGTTGTTCCTTTGTGTTTTAAAGCTTTCAGGTGAGCTGTTAAATTGTTAATGTGGTGTCTCTAATTTCTTTATGAAGGCATTTAATGCTATTAAGTTTTCTCTTACACTGCTGCCATGGTTTCCCATAAGTTTGGGGGAAGTTGTGCCCTCATTTTCATTGAATTCTAGGAAGTCTTTATTTATTTATTTTTTATTTCTTCCCTCACCCAGAGATTATTGAGCAGGGATTTGTTCAGTTTCAATGAGTGTTTAGGCTTTTTGTTGTGTCTGTTGTTGTTCTAGATCCAGATTTAATCCATGGTGAACTGATAAAGAACAATGGGTTAACTCAATTTTCATGTATTAGTTGAAGTTTGTTTTGTGACCAACTACATGGTCAATTTTGTGACCTACAATGGTTCCAGGTGGTGCTGAGAACAAAGTATATTCTTTAGTGTTTGGGTAAAAGGTATTGTAGACATCTATTTGGTCCATTTGATTCATGTCACCTGTTACTGCCATTTTTTCTCTATTTAGCTTCTGTCTCAATGATCTGTCCATTGGTCATAGGGGGTGTAGAAGTCTTCCAATATTAATGTGTTGGTTAGATGTGTGTATTAAGCTTTAATAATGTTTCATTTACAAATTCAGGTGCCCTTGTATTTGGGGCATAGGATTGTGATGTCTTCTTGGTGAATTTTTCCTTTGATGAGAAGGAAGTGTTCTTCCCCATCTCTTTTGATTAATTTTGGTTTAAAGTCTATTTTAACATTAAAGTCTATTTAGACATTAGGATGGCTACTCCTGAATGTTTCTTGGGAAAATTTGCTTTGAAAACCTTTTTCTAGCTCTTTGCTTTGAGGTAGTGTCTATCTGTATTGCTGAAATTTGTTTCTTAAATGCAGCACAATGTTGAAAAGTGTTTCTGCAACCATTCTGTTAGCCAGTGTCTTTTTATTGGAGTGTTGAGTCCATTAATGGTGTAGATATTAGTGACCAATGATTGCTAGTTTCTTTTATTGTGGAGTTGATGGTGATAGAGTGTGTGTGCTTGTTTTCTTTTGGTTTTGCTGTTGTGACATTATCTATATCCTGAGTTTTCCTAGGTGTAGTTGACCTCTTTAGGTTGGAGTTTTCCTTTTAGTATGTTCTGTAGGGCTGGGTTGGTGTGTAGATTGGTTTTGTCATGGTGTATCTTGTTTTCTCAATCATGGTGATTGAAATTTTTGCTGGATATAGTGGTCTGGGTTGGCATCTATGGTCTCCTAATGACTGCATGACATCTTCCTAGGCTCTTCTGTCTTTCATAGTGTCTGTTGAGAAGTCAGGTGTGATTCTGAGACTTTATATGTTAGATGGCTTTTTTTCCTGTCCTCTTTTAATATTTTCCTTGTTCTGTAGATTTAGTCTTTTGATTATTGTGTGGCTAGAGGAATTTCTCTTCTGGCCTAGTCTATTTGCTGTTTTCTAAGCCTCTTAGGTTGGGGAAATTTTCTTTCTTTAGGCTGAAGAAATTTTCTTCTATGATTTTCTTGAAAGTCTTTTTTTGGACTTTGCAGACTGGAATCCTTTTTTTTTTTTTTGTCTAGTTAGGTTTAATCCTTTTGTGGTGTCCTTGATTTTTTTTGTATCAAGAATTCCCATTTTAATATTTCCTTTGAGAGATGTATCAGTTTCTTCAATTGTATTTTTAGCACCTGAGATTCTCCCCCCCATCTCTTGCATTCTGTTGGTAATGCATTCCTCTGTGGTTCCTGATCTCTTCTCTAAGTTTTCCATCTCCAGACATTTCTCAGTGGATACTTTCTTTACTGATTCTAATTCTGTTTTCATATCTTCAATAGTTTTATTCATTTCTTTCACCAATTTGATTGTGGTTTTCTCTTTTTCCTTGATGGCCTTTACATGTTTGGTTGTATTTTTCCTACATTTCTTTGAGAGGTTTATTCATTTCCCCTTTGTATGCCTCTAATAACTACATAAGCATAGATTTAAGGTCATTTTCGTGTATTTCTGCTGCATTAAAATGTCCATTATTGCAGGGAGGGGGGTTCTGGTAGAGCCATGATATCCTGTTTTTGTTGTGTTCATATTCTGGCCTTTAGCCATCTATTTGTCCATAGCCTTGGCTGTTTGTTCCTGGAACGTGCACATAAAATTGGATCTGACCATCTCTGGTGTCTGGAGTGTGAAGTAGTCTTCAGGATGACAAGAGACGTCAAGCCGAAGAGCAATGCATGCTGTCATTTCAGGTGCAGCCACACTGAGATGTGTCTCTAAGGAAGACAGGGCATAGGTACAGGTATCATGAAGGACAGGTGCAAATGTGCTGTTGCCTTGGAGGGCAGAGGGATGAGCTTAGGCACCTAGGAGCACAGGGAGTTTTGGGTGTGGATGCCTTTATGGGCAGGGAAGGGCACCTCCCACAGCAGCCATGAAGGCCCATCTGCCTCAGGTAGTAGCCACGGGGAATCCGATGCCTCAGAAGGCAGCTGAGCTGCAGGTAACAGGTCTACCAAACACTGGGCACCTGAGACTCAGATTTGTTTGGGCTCTGTCATTTTGCATCTGGAATTTGCTATGATTTTTTTTTGGTCCACTTTGTCTCCACAAGAGGATCAATAAAACCATGGTTTATAGGTTGGGATGCTGTCCCAAGAATCCAGAAGCTGTTCTTGAGGGGTGGTGGTGGATGCTATGTTTGGATTGTAGAGTGGAAAGTCCCTCTAACTGGGTGTCTGCACTAGCTTGAGTATGTGGAAAGGGCAGGGGCCTCACAGCTTGTGACACTTGGTCCTAGGAGAGTGCCAGAGGGGTGGTGCAGGATCTGATTGTCCCTAATCCATGGGGTACCCCCCTCCCCCTGTCTGGAAAGCACTAAAATCAGGGTTTTGGATCTAGCTGTATGTTTATTCACAGGTTTCTCAGTCTCTGATTTTCTGCCTCTTAGATACAATATACACTAGTCATTGCCATCTTGAAACCCCCTCAAACATGCATTTTTTTAATAGAAGGACTTTAAATTTTTTTTATAATAATGAAATTTATCATATGTTTTATTGCTGGTGCTCTGGAATCTCTGCTGTAATGAGAATGGCTTCCATGCTTTCAAATAATATAACTATTATTTCATTTTTCTCAAAAACTTCGATAATGTTAACCATGGAGTTGTATAAATATCATGCATATATTTATTTCATATTGTCAATTCATTCCTTTACAATTTTATTACATATACACATAATATATATATATATGTATATATAATGTAGATTGTGTGTATATGTGTGTGTGCATACTTGTTCATGAGTGCAGTTACTCAGAAGACATCATTAGATCCCTTGGAACTGGAGTTACAGGGAGTTGAGAGCCACCCTTATTCATGTTTGGAACTCAGTTTGGATTATCTGGAAGAACAGTATGCGTTATTATGGGATGAGTCATCTTTTGAGCTCTATGCACATTTGTTTTTAATGACCAGATATTTTAGTTTAATCTAGTTTTAGAATTTTGTGTGGTTCCTTTTTTTCTTTCTTTCTCAATTTAGGTATTTTATTTTTATACATTTTCTTCTTGGTATGTATGGAATGACTAGCTATAAATCACTTGTTTTTAAAATATACCTATGAATTGTGGTATGTGTTAGATAATGATATAAAACAGGTTAAAGCAAGTACTTCTTGAACTATAAGGACATCATAGGACAGAGATCCTCAAAATATCTTTTTAAACTGCTTCTCATCTCAGGCTGGGACGAAAGAGAAAGGCTGTCATCTTGCTCCAGCATTTGGACAGTTTGTGTTCAGTGATGTGAGTCTGAAAGACATTCCTAGGAGTTGTTTGTCCTCTCTCTGCTTTTCCCTCTTTGACAGGTGTTGCTATAATGTTCTTGTGGAATGTATATAATTTACCCTTGGTCACTGAAATTCTGATTACTCTACCTCACTATCTGGCTTCAATCCACACATTGCATTATTCTAAGCATCACCTTTCTCAAGTTTATGTAAACATGCTACCATTTGTTCTCTGTCTTGCCAATAAAAACAACAAGTCAATACTGAGCAATGGAGAGAATAGTGTGGGACATCCTGGTCCAGAGGAGAAGAAAAAGAAGAGAGTAGGAGGAGTGATCTGAGGGGAGAGATCCAAGAGGAGACAATGGGAAAATATCAGGAGAACTGAACTGGACCTAAGATATGACTAAAAAGCAAGTATAATGTGGGAAATCTGAATGGAAGGAAGCAATGAGGGCTTCGAGGTTTAGGATGGAGTAATTATTGTCTAGCATTGTGCTCTAGGTTAATTAATTAAATCCTAGTCTCTGTGTGGTGATTTGGGTGTACAGCAGGTTTAGGAATAACCATTGTTTAACTAAAAGGTAAATCAATATTAAATATTAGTGATCATCAACAGACAGAATTCTATAAGCCTGATCTATATTTCATCTGGGAAGCAAATATCTTATGATGGCAAAGACTACCCTATATTAGTCACGAAATATTATAAAGTCTCATGATGAACATCCATAATGTTGCTGTAGTTACTTTGTTATTGTTGTGATAACATACCATAATCAAAGAAATTATAGAAAAAAAAGTGTATTGGGGCTTATGGTGCAAGGGGTTAGAGTTCATGACCATCATGGAGTGGTACACAGCAGCAGGCAGGCAGTGATGGGACTGCTGCAGGAGCTGAGAGTATAGTGGAAGTTTTGGTTTCCTTTTAAAACTCAGTTATATTAATATGTTTCTGTTTTAATCCTAAGTATGGGGCTCATTTTAGTTTGTCCACAGCTGATAATTACCTCATGTGGCTTGGATATTGGTATCATCTTTACCATCTGGTAACAGCCTTCTGAGGCTCAGAGAGGGGCATTGTCCTTGCTGATTACGGACAGTTTAATTCTGAGGATTCTGAGAGGGTATACATGCCAGAGCCCAAAGATAGAAAGAAGATTCTTCAAGAGATGCTCCAAGAGAGGGGGGAATGCTTCCAGGAGACTGTCAAAAGAACAATTCAAGGGAAACTCTGGGAAAGAAGAGGGTTGCTGTTCTGCATGTGGTTGTTGGTTCATCCTTCTGTGTTTGTTGTTGCTAGTTTGGTGGACTGCTAGATATCCTGAAGATTGAGATTGGTACTTCCCACTAAGCCTAATGACCCTCACCAGCTGGAAGTAGCCAAAGAGAACTCTGCCCCTTCTCCCACAAACCTTCTTTCTCTCCTACCTAGTGTTTGGATGGTGGAAGGTATTTGGAGGGATTGGGATAGGGAAGAAAGGTAGAGGTATAAGAAACAAAATTAAAATAGAATAAAAATTAGCACCAACATGAGAGATTATATTTTGATCCATAAGCACTATGCAGAGTGAGTGAGCTAATGGGAAATGGCTTGGGTTTTTTAAATCTCAAAGCCCTACCCTGAGTGACACAACTCCTTCAACAAGGCTATATCTTCTAATCCTTCCCAAATAGTTTTATTAACTGGGGACCAACATGAGCCTATGGCAACTGTTCTCATTCAAACCACCACATGGTGTAAAAGAAGGGTCAGTAGCTACCACATTTTATGGCCAGTATCCCTACATGCTGGTAAAGTTTGTAAATAAAGATAGAGTTGCATGATTCAATTACCCCAGACATGCCCTAATAGAAGAAATCTGAAAAATATCCTGGTGTGCTCTGAGAGTGGATCGCAGGAAATGACCTCAGTATCCTTCCAACTCTATGTGTCTACATCTCTTGTGTACACTGAGCAAAGGGGAGAAGCTAGAGTGTAGTTTCTACTTAACAAAATGCACTGTGATGGAACTCTTCCTCAATAAAGATGGCAATTTGCTCCTTTTAACAGCTGCAGTGTTTTTACTTCTGGGGAACTGAAATTTCTAGTTCTTATCTTTTAAGTTTATAACACCTTGTGGGTGGGAAACAGATGAATAGAACATTGCTCTCTTCTCAGAAGTCTCTTTCTTCCCTCCACCTCCTTGAAGTAAATCTTCAAGGTTAGAAACTTCTGACACATAAATTTTGCCATTCAGTACAGTGGGTGTCTGCCACCATCCTCAATATGTCTTCTTTTATGATGTCTAGAGCAACCTGTCCAAATATTCTAGCAAATGTTTGAGGCTCCTGAAGCAGCAGTAGCTTGAAAGGAATATTTCAAGGTGCTCCACTCTCAAGGAGGGTTTTTCACAAGGCAAGACATGCCTGAAGGAAGCATCTCTAACTTTATGAACTGAGCGACACCGCTAGTTTCATTTCTCTAAAAACTCACATTCATTTCAATGCCACACAACTGTAAGCCCATAAAATATCTGCACTAATGAGATCATACACAGGCAAAAAAGATTGCAAGTCAGTAGTATTTTAGGTAAGATTTAGATTTTGGAACAGTTATTTGGACATTAAAGTACTTAAAAAAGTGGTAAGACTGAAAAATGATTTCATGGTTTTCTTTTTCTCAATGATGTCTTCAAGTTCATTAAAGACACCACTGTGTTTTAAGGTAAATCTAATTTATTGTGATCTCAGTTTCTTCAGTCAATTGAACAAGTTGGCAAAGGAAAGTGATGGGTACTCAAAGAATTTTCATTTTCAAAGACTGAAAAATACCTACCTGGCATCTTGCCTTTTGAGTCAAATATGCAAATATGTCTTTTGAAGTTACTGAATGGCATATATTAAATAAAATAACTGAAGAGAATTTGGGATCAAAGACAAAAACCTTTCTTAAGGATTGCATTGATGCCTGACAAAAGAAAAGGTTTGTTCCTAATTTCTCCATTTCTCCTTTTTTTTTCTACTTAACTGTTATCCCCTTTCCCAGCAGGGTCTTAAATTGTATTCCAAGGTTTCCTAGTCACTGTCTAGCAATTCCTTCTAGTTTAGTTTATTTTCCTGATAAATTAACCCTGATAAAGCAACTTAAGAAAGAAAGGATTTATTTTCGCTCACCATTCGAGGTTACAATATATCATGGCAGGGAATTCCAAGTAATAGGATCTTGAGGGAGCTTGATAGTCACACGGTGCCCACAGCTAAGAGACATTTTCGCCTCTTAATGCAGTCCAGGATTTCATCCTGGGGAATGGTGTCATTCACAAGGAATGGGCTCCCAGCTCAATTAACCTAACCAGCACTCTGCCCTGGCTCATTTTCTGTCTACTTGACATAAGCTAGAGTCATTTAAACAGAATGATCCTTAATTGAAAAAAAGAATCCTACAAGACAGGCTTGTGGAAAAGCCTGTGGGGCATTTCCTTGACTGATTCTTGACATGAGAGATCCCCTATCACATTGGTGGTGCCATTCATGGTATGGTGGTCCTTGTCCCAACATATATCAGAAAGTTGGATGAGTAAGGCATGAGGAGCAAGTCAGTAAAGTACTCCTTTGTGGTCTCTGCATGCTCTCTGCCACATGTTTCCTGCTTTGAGTTCCTGTCTTGAATTGCCTAGATGATGGACAGATACTTAAAACTGTAAGCTGAAATAAGCCTTTTGTTCTACAAGAGGCTTTTGTTCATGGTGTTTTATCACAGTAATAGAAACCCTGACTAAAAACACTCTTACAAACATGCTAACCTAACCAGATAATTTCTTACAGGTGTGCGTGGAGTCTTGAACCTAGACAATTATAGGATCTTTCTACTTCACAATTAACAAAAGTTGACAATTACCCATACATTTATTTCATTCACCTTCAAGCCCAAGCTATATGTAACCATCAGAAAAAGAGAGACCTTCAGAATGTAGAGGGCATCAGAATTGCTTGTAGGATTTCTGAGGATAGATAGCTGATCCCTCTCCCAGAATTTCTGATTCAGTAGGTCTGCATGAAACCTAAGTAGTTGCTATTTAATATGTTTTTAGTAGTCATGATTTTTCTGTCCCTTAAAACAAATATTTATAATTGCTAGCTACCCTATTAATAGTTGTTTAGTGTTTTTTATTACCACAATTTAAAAAGACTTATAAATTCTTCCTCAGCTAGTTTTGTCTTATGTTGTTTTTTTTTATTTTATTTAAAAATAGTTACCTATATTTGTGAGGATTGGATATGTGCATGTGAGTGCAAGTGACTTGAGATGCCCTGGAGCTGGAGACACAGGCAGTTGTGCGTCACCCGATATTACACTGTGAACTGAACCCAAGTCCTCTGCAAGAGCGATATGTGTTCACTTAGCCTCTTCTGCATCCTCTGGCTTAGTCATATATTTTCACTCCCACTGTCCCATGCCATAGGTGAAGTGCTGGTAAATATTTAGAACCTTGCTGTCCTGAGTGAGAACAATGCATACACAAAAACACACCACACATTCACACACACACACACACACACACACACACACACACCAAGTATTTACAAATACATCTTTGTGTGTGTCAAATTCATAAGCTTATTTTGACCAGAGTCCATTGCATGCAATTTAATAATAAACAATATATTTATCTTTCTTATGTTCTAACATAGTGAGCTGATTCTTATAGAATGCTTTTGATCCTTTAAGATATAGGATACTTTTATCTTTTATACTTTTATCTGTAATGAAAATTCTGTCACAGATTCTTTATTCCTTACTCTTTGTGATCCTTTAAAAATGCAAAAAATCAGACTTGTATGGTGGACAGGTCTATAATCTCACATACTCAGTAGGCTAAGGCAGATAACTGAGTAGAATATTTTCTTAAATTTAAAGAAAAAGCTAGGGCTGGGATGCAGCTTTTTTGGTAGAGTTCCATCTTTACTACCACATGAAGGGGACTGTATAAGGAAGACACCTGTAGTCTTGCAGGAAGCAAAGGCAGAGGGATTAGTATTAAAAGATTTCAATTCCAGCCTCAGCTACATGAGAGCCTCTGTTCAAATAATATAATGATTTTAATTGAAATTAATTTAAGAAATGAAAAAGGACTATGGGTACAGCTTCCTGATAGTGTAGCCTCCTAGCATGTGAATGCCGTAGGTTCAATCCCAAGTAACACATACACATATACTCAGAAACACACACAGACTCTCACACTCAGACACTAATACACATTCTTGGTCCAGGACATCTATAAAACATTGAGTCAGACCTTCAGTGTTAGTCAGCATCTTCGTATATAAGATGTTTCCCATACAGAGCAATTACAAAAGTTCTGGATGTGTACGTAGATAAATGAGAGATAGTTACGCAGAAAAATAATTAGAAATTAGTGAATTTTTTTCCTCAAAAATATTCAATTTAATGCCGGACCTATTTTATCCCATTCATGCAATTTATGTTTTAATAATGGACATGTCCACCAGGAAGCTTTCAGATTTTCTGAAAATCTAAGCTCTGGTCCTCCTGTGCTTAATTCACTTCCGCATAGCACTGCTATTGTTTTAAACCCTGCCACTGTGGTGCTGCACATCCCTGCTTTGGGATGTGGCACACACATCTTTCCTTCTGACCGGGCTAACTGGATTCTTCTGTCAAGACCTAGTGCAGCCTCCTGCTTCTAAACGTGTGCCTCTTTCTGTGAACAAAGCGCCCCCCTCCCCTCTCACCCCCACTCCCAGGTCCCATTCTTCTCTCCACTGTCCACTGGTCACCCTGCTCTCTGACACTTTGACTATTAAACTAGAAGACCTGAAGCCTTCTTTGTAGCATAGTTTAATGCATTCTACTGATCTCTTCCTACAGGGCTCTGAATTCAGTTTCTAGTAGCAAAGAAATGGGGAAAACAGGTCTAACCTAATAGTTAAAGCTTCCAGTGAGTATAGAGGCAAAAGGCCGGAGACCCACTAGCACAGATTTGACAACTCTTGGAGATTTTTAAAAGCTAGACTTCTACTCTGTGGCTCTGGAGAACTAAACATGAGTCATCAGGCTTGGCAGTAAATCCCTTTACTGGCTGAGTCATCTTGCTAGTCTCACCTGGGATTTCCTTGATATTTTCTGTGTCTTTCATTACTCCAACTAGTTGAAGTTGTTTGTTAAAAAATTAATAGTTTTATGTAAAACCAAAACCCAGCAAAACTGTGAGGCTGCAAGAACATATACACCCACATACACACACCCCCACACACATACACACAGGTATATGTACATACTTAAAAAGTGTCACATATTTTGATAGTTAGCTTTAAAGGTTTACTTGCTACAGCTTCAAATCACCTAGGAAGGGAATCAAAGGAGTCTTTAGTAGACTGGCCCGTGGAATGTCTTTAGGACACCATCTTGATTGTTAATTGAGGTAGGGAGACCCACTCTGAATGTGACCTACACCATCATGTGGGTCGGGCCTTGAACTGCATAAATGTGAAGAAAACTACTTGAGAATAAGTAAGGAAGAAAAATGCATTTATTTTCTTTACTTTTGTCAGTGGATGCAACTTAAGTTCTTGCCTTGACGTCTCTCAAATTATGGATTCTAATCGGGAATCATAAACCAAATAAACCCCTCAATGACAGAATTTTTTAACACAGCTACAGAAATTAATCTAGGACACACCCACACACCCACATATGAACACACACATGTATACCCAGCATGTAAAAAGAAGCACTTGTTTTACTTGGACAATTGATACTTCATCAGGGACCCAGAGCTTGGCCCCTGAATTTCCAGACTTCTGTGCAGCTCTTCCTTGGAGACCCTTCCTTGTAGCCTCGCACAGGTGGAGGGGCTTAAAACCTCTGTTTACAGACCTCATTTTCATTCCTGGAAACCTGCTGAGAGGGTTGACTCACCTCATAATCAAGGTCCAGGGCATCGGTCTCACCCTTGGTCCGGAAGTGCTGTGTGTTCGTGTCCACAGTGAAGTTTGCCTGCTTGCCCACACGCTCCAGGAGAACCGAGTGCCAGTGCTGGTCATCCAGAAGGCTACCCAGCATGGCTGAGGGCGTAATGCTGCTGAGCCGGGCTTTGCTTTCATCTGTCCAGGAAGAAAGGAAGAATGGGGTCTTAGCCTGGGATGTTTTCAGTCTTGCCCATCAACAGCACTCAGTACTGGGCACCTGAAGTTTCCTCAAACAAACACAGCTCAAGTTCTCCCTCTACAAGTGCATACTACCAGGCCTTCTGCAAGAGTCATGCACAGGCTTTTCCCTCAGATTACAGAAGCCAGTTTTAGAGTAAACGACATTACCCCTCTTCCCGACAAGAACTTTAATGTTTTCAGTACACAAGCAATTGCTTGATGACAGGAATGCTTATAGTACTGGCTACAGAAATAAGATTGAAAAAAGAAGTTTCCACATTAAAAAACATAATAATTTATGCACACATATTTTGAAGATTATGAATGAAAAAAGAAGATCTTGAACGAGCTTGGGAGGAATCTAGTGGTCATACAGGGTGTGTTTCTGCACACAGGAGAAGAGAAAGACATAACCATTCCAGCTACAACTTTTGAGTGCCAAGTGTATGAACTGAGTCCTTCTACCATAAAAGTTATGGCCACCACTACACACAGAATTTGTCTCAGCTTTAAAGGGAAACTCATTATTGACACATAATTTTTAAAATCTTGAGAAATTCTGTGTTTGTGTGTGTTTGTGTGTGTGTAGCTGGTTCTCTTCTTCCATAATGTACATGCTAGAATCTACCTCTAGCTCTTGGCAGCAAGAGTCCTGACCCACTGAAACATCATTTGGGCCTCTGCTACATTAATTTTAGTTTGAAAGAATAGTTTATGCCCCATTCAGAATACTATAGTTAAGTGTGCTTCTTTTCTCTCTCACTCTGTGTCATCCTTAACCCCACCTGTACGCTCCTGTGCACAGGTAACATTATGTGATATTCAGGGGTCAAGATCAGCTAATCTCCCTGTGGGCTGCTCAGTGCTACCATCAGTATGTCCTGACGGTGCTGTTTGTCTCACTAACAATGCCTGGCTTCCTGTAGGAGCTAGAGTGGGGATACCACAATTAGCATACTTGGAAAGCAGGCAGGGTGATTTAATGTCTGTTTATGCTTTGTTGATTTATTATTTATTTATTCCATAAGCCTTGAAATCTCACCAATGTCAGATTATAGTAATGCATTAATAAATACTCCCTCTCTCTTCCTGTCCTTCCTTGAAAGGACATTGCAATCTAGCTGTACTGGTCAGGATCATATATAAAAGAAGATATGCAGGGGAGATAGAACCCTCTCTTCTGAGGGGTCTTGGTGGTTGTGTCATCATGTAATAAGGGTTAGGACAGATTACCACATAAAGACAGACAAGAGGCTAAAGACACAGGAGGAGGTAGTGCCTGCCCAGCTTGCAGGAACTGGCACCCAGGTTGACAGGTGGCATGGTGAGTGTAAGGGTTCCTCAGCAGAGAAGAACTGGATGAAAGGGCTAGCAGAACCCTCTTGGACTCTGCATTTGATTAATATAGGAGGAAGGTAAGGTTACCAGCAATGTAAGATTCCACTGTTGATGCCAATTCAGCCTCTTTAAAAGTGATGACAACTTAAACTCCTGCTGTAATTTCTAAGTGTATGATGGGTAAAATTTGTATTTCTGAGTAATTTTAACACACATATCTTTGTTTGAGAGAGAGAGAGAGAATGCCACAATGAATCTTTGGATGTTGGAAACAACCTTAAATGTCAGTCTTCAGCCTCCATCTTGTTTCAGACAGGATCTCTTGTTTGGACCTGAATATCTCTGAGTAATCAGCCTATGAGTATTTGGAGATTCTTTTATCTCTGCCTCTCAACCTGCAGTAGAAAGCTGAGGTTATAATCTGGCTTTATGCATGTGTCAGAGATCCAAACTCAGATTTTCACCCTTATGTGGCAAACAAGTGACTCATTGAACCACCTCCCTAAGCCACTTACTGTGAGTTTCTTTTGGAATGGGTATAATTAAAGTAAAAAAAAAAATCTCTACACCTAAAGAAGCTAATCAAGAAGGAGGACTCTGGGTATGATGCTCAATCCTCATTCAGAAAGGCAAAGAGGATGGACATCAGAAGAGTGGGAAAACAAAGAACGTGACATGAGCCTACCACAGAGGGCCTTTGAAAGACTCTGTCCTGCATAGTATCATAGCAGATGCTGAGATTCATAGCCAAACTTTTGGCAGAGTGCAGGGAATCTTACAAAAGAAGGGGGAGATAGAAATACCTGGAGGGGACAGGAGCTCCACAAGGAGAGCAACAGAACCAAAAAATTTGATTATAGGGTTCTTTCCAGAGACTCATACTCCAAACAAGTACCATGAATGGAGATAACCTAGAACCCCTGCACAGATGTAGCCCATGGCAGTTCAGTGTCCAAGTGGGTTCCATAGTAATGGGAAGAGGGGCTGCCTCTGACATAAACTGATTGGCCTGCTCTTTGGTCACCTCCCTCTGAGGGAGGAGCAGCCTTACCAGGCCACAGAAGATGACAACGCAGCCAGTCCTGATGAGACCTGATAGGCTAGGGTCATAGGGAAGAGGAGGAGGACCTCCCTTATCAGTGGACTGGGAGAGAGGCATGAGAGGAGAAGAAGGAAAAAAGGTAGGATTGGGAGGGGAAGAGCTACAGGTGGGATACAAAGAGAATAAATTGTAATTAATAAAAATAAAATATTATATTAAAAAATCACTTCATTTTTTATTTCATTTTGTGAGCCATATTCTCTGATTTTTACCCATTTATTTATTTATAACAATTTATTTCTAACAATTTGGATTTAGTCCAATTTCTGTAATATAAATTTTCTGTTCTTTGACTCTTTGGTATGTTGTTTTTTCTGCTTCCTTTTCTTTGACACTAAATTTTTTTTTGTGAAAGTTTATTATATTAAGGCTGGGGAGATAGCTCAGCAGATGAAGTACTTGTTGGGCAAGCTCAAGCACCAGAATTCAGATCTCTAGAAACACTAGTAATTGCCTGGGGTGGTGGCCCATTGTAATTCTGCCTCCGGACAGTGGAAACTGAGGATTACAGTGCAAACTGCCTCACAAGACTACCTATCTGACTGAGCTCTGGAACTGCCTGAGTGACCCTCCCTTGATGAATAAGGAGGAAGAGCAATCAAGGATGATTTCCAGTATCAACTGTGGGCCTCCATTTGAAGGAGCACACAGGTGCACACATACCCACAATTATGTTGCTTGGATATATGCAGAGGAAAAACCCTGCATTCATGCATGTCTACCATGCTTATGTATGAACAATAGAAAGACAAAGAATCACCATAAGATCTCTGCTCTGTTTTGAGATAACAGGAAAACTCCCAGCATGATTCACCATTAATTTATTTTGCATTCAGAAATCCAGTTCTACTTGCATTTTGTTGGAAGGTAGGGAGATTGTGCTGCCTGAATCCCTTTAGTGCACTGTCTCTGATGAACATCTTTTTATATTAAATTTTTAATTTTTATATCTATTACAGTTTATTCACTTTGTATCCCAGCTGTAGGCTCTCCCTCATTCTATCCCAATCCCACCCTCCCTCCCTCATCTCCTCCCATGCTCCTCTCCAAGTCCACTGATCCCTTCCATCTGACCCTAGCTTATCAGGTTTCAACAAGACTAGCTGAATTGTCCTTCTCTATGTCATGGCAAGGCTGCACCCCACTCAGGATGGCTGGGTGTTCCAAGAGCCAGCCCATGAGTTCGTGTCACAGACAGTCCCTGTTCCACTTACTAGGGCACCCACTTGGATACTGAGCTACCATGGGCTACATCTGAGCATCATCCTCGGTTGAAGTATTAGTCTCAGAAAAGATCCCTGTGCCCAGATTTTTTGGTTCTGTTGCTCTCCTTGTAGAGCTCCTGTCCTCTCCATGTTTTTCTATCTCCCCTTTCTTTCATAAGATTCTCTGCACTCTGCCCAAAGTTTGGTTATGAGTCTCTTAAGAAAACACATTCACTGAGATACAAACACAGCAAGCTACATTGCTAAGTCTAAATCAGGACATTAGATAGGGATCTTTAAGTCCTGGCCCTTTAACCTAGTCAACCGCTTTCTTGAAATGTATTCTAAAGAAAAAAATGAGGTGGTTCAAAAAAGGCTAATGATTTAAAAATTGAAGATAATGCTCAGTAGTTTGGAGAAATATTAAATATACATGTAAAAATCAACAAAAGGACATAAGATAGCTGTTGAAGTAGCATTTATAAAATTACAGTGTGTTTAAATATTTTTGAGTGAATGTGATACTTTTAGATGAAATTAAATGTGGCAGCTAATTAAAAAAATTCCAATAATTTAAAATACTTAATTTGGGATATATACAAGTGGGATAGAGATGGGCAAATACACACTAGGCACTACTAACAAAGCAATAAATGGTGTAAAATCATAAAGCACAAAAATCTGCTACATTATTAAAAATATTTATCTTTTTTTCTATATTTGAAAGTTAGAATAACTATTTCAATAGCCAGAAAGAACACTATTAAATTGCATTTATCCTTTGTGAATTACTGAATGCCTCCTGAATTATAAGGAGTTGAACATGTTTATTTGATGGCTTGTACAAAGAATTCAATGTCTTGTACAGGATAGATGGGTTCTTAATATAATCTAACACTAAGTTATGTCCATACTCAGAGATTCAACTTTTATTACATGTATTTACTTATTTACACGGGATATTGTGAGTTTGAGCGTGCAATGGTGAGCAGGCACAGGCCAGAAAAAACAAACAAACAAACAACAAAAGAAAACAAAACTTTGCTGGCATTGTTTTTTTTTTTTTTTTTTTTTTTTCACCTTCTGTGGTCTAGGGTTTGAATTCAGAGTGTGAGCCTTGGCACCAAGCACCTTTAGCAACTGAAGCATCTCACAGGCCCTCAAGTTTACTTCTTAATTAATTCCAAAGAGAAAGATATGAATGAATTCCATCCACTCCTCATTTAGTTATTAATATATATATATATATAAGAATTTCATACATATTTTTGAATTTCACATATGTATGTGAAAAGTGGAATGATAAAATAAATTCAGAAAACAAAATTACATTATGTGAAGATTAGTAGCTTAGAATTATATTGCTGAAGGAAGAACAATGATTATCTAATGAAATCTACCCTAGAAATTTAGATTGTTGTTATGGAAACCATAGAAAATATAATTCCCAGAACACTAACAATTTTTTTTTATCTCAGGACATCTGTTTACAGTTTTATCTCAATTGCATTTGATGTTAAAGTATAGCATCTTAACAGACTTTCAATTTATTAAGACAAGATAATGAATGTTTGAGAAGACAAAAGACAGTGAGGAAGAAGCCTGCTTGAAGGACAGAAATACTACATATATATATATATATATATATATATATACATATATAAAATGGAACCTCTTTTCCATTTACTTTCAAGATAACATAAGTGCTTCCTAAGCTTCTTGCAATGAAAATGGGAAAGGAGTGTTTGCACGTTTAACAAATGTATCACTTGTAGTTTTTAATTGTATTTCATAGGCATAAATATTTTTCTCACATGTATATGTGTGCATCATATGCATGCCTGGGGCCTGTAGAGCTTAGAAGAGGACAC
Organism: Rhombomys opimus; assembly: GCA_010120015.1. NCBI lineage: Eukaryota > Metazoa > Chordata > Mammalia > Rodentia > Muridae > Rhombomys > Rhombomys opimus. The sequence goes on from REGO01000302.1 coordinate 219,775, forward strand.
TGATTTCCTTAAAACTGGAATTATGGACCTAGGGTTGTGAGATGCCATGTGGGTTCTGGGAATTGAACCCAGTCCATCTATAAGAGCAAAGGTGGTAACAGCTGAGCCATTTCTCCAGGAGACCATTAAATATTTATTTTTAGTGTTGTGTGTTTGTGTGTCCATATCTGTGAGTATACATGTGCACTTGAGTACAGGTGCTCATGAGAGCCATAACAGCACCCCTAATCTTCTGGAGCCAGAGTGTTAGGCAGTTGTGAGTCTGTCCTTGTGGGTACTGAGAACTGGATGCCCTTCCTCTGCATTCTTAACCACTGAGTCATCTCAACAGCCCTAATGTTTACACTTTTAGCTTCATGCTCATTTTAACTCCTTCCCCTTTTACTGGGAAGGGAAGCACAGGCTGCTGGCCAGAGAGTACCAGGATTCTACCTGTTTCTGCCTTGTCAGGCCTGGAGTTACAAATTTGTGCTACTGAACCCAGATTTTCTTTGTGGATTGTGGAGGTCACATTCACCACCCATTCTAAAGCAGCAAGCACAGCAAGTTACCAAAGACTCATCTCTCCAGCCTTATCAAGTTTCTTACAGAGGTAATATTAGATTGCTTTGGTATCTTTAAAGATTTATTTTATTATTGTGGGGGTGGGTGGGTGTGTGTCGCGGCACAGAGGAAAACAAAGGCCAGAAGAGGGCACTGGATCTCCCGGAGCTAGGGTTCTGAGCAGCTTTGAGAGGCCTGCCATAGATCATAGGAACCAACCTCCAGTCCTCTGCAAAAGCAGGAAGTGCTCTCAACCACTGGGCTATCTCTCTAAACCCCTTTATATGCTGTTTTAATCATTCCTGAACACAATTTAGGGAAAAAAATCAAGTTGTTTTCATAGAAGCTGTGAGACTTACCCGAATTCAAACAGAATTAATTACCCCAAACTTCACCTACCCTAAAAGCTAATATCTCTCCATTCTGCTTACTGGCACAAGGATGATATTCCCATTCTTTCTTGTCTCTGTGTTCTTACTACCTGCATTCCACCCTGCCAGTCTGTTGCTTGAGATCAGTGTGAGCTGTGAGGAGTAGAGGGGCTCCTACTTGGAAAACATACAGGAAACAACTGGATAATTTGGAGAGCCAAGCACTGTAGCTAAGGCAAGTGGTGAAATACAAAGGCAGAAGACATTGTATAGAACGCCAAGGTAAACTGCAGTTCCGTAGGTTAGCCAGGACCAGGAAGGCATAACTCTGTAACAATTTTTACTATATGCAAGACTCACAAGTGGTCTCCAAAGGACCCTAGTGAGAACATGAAACACAAGGAAAGTGGTTGATCCCCCCGCCCCACACACACACCAGCTGCCCTCTCATAAAGGCAGAACAAATTACTGGGTATCACTAAAACAATGAAACACAAATTTTGTCTTTGGAAAACCAGTTTGGGTTGCTCCATCCTTGCTTCTTACTGGTTTCCAACTTCTGTGACTTTGCATGCAATATAAAAGTGTTTTCATAATGAGCTTATGTGATAAGGTTTAGCTTGTGCATAGGTGCTATGTTTTAAGTAATGTTAAGCAGCTTGAAGATAAGTAGAAATATTTTAAAAGCAGGAAATGACAAGTACAACTTTTAGATCAATAGTGTTGATCTCATTGCTTAATTGCTGGCCAGTGATGATTAATATTTATTCCTAATTGTGCAGGATATCAAACCATCTAGGCGACAGACATTTGCTCATGTCTGTGAAAAAGTTTCTAGACTGGGTTGAGGGAGGGAGATACACCTTAAATGTGGGCAGCAACTTGTCATGGGCTGGGTGTCAGGAGTAAACAGTGAGGAGAAAGTGAGCTGAGCATGAACATGCATCTCTTTCTTCTTCTTGACTGCAGATGCAATGCAACCATTTATAAAGTTTTATTTTTTATATGTATAACCCATCAAGATGGACTGTACCCTTGAATTTTGAGGTGAAATAAGTCTTTTCTTCTTTATGTGCTTTGGTCGAGTGTTTTGGCACATCAGCAGGTCATGAATTTGTAAGTCAACATATGCTTATTTTATAAATTACAGAATTTACAAATAATATTTCATACCCATTCACATTGTCTAAAACATCTGTCTTCCTACTTCACAATCAATTCCAAAGAACATAAGATCACCTGGAACAATTGTTCTCAGAGTGTAGCACATGAATGTTGGCCACCTGATATTTAGTGCAGTACTCTTTGATGAGGACATATAGCATCTTAGTGATCAGTGAGTGTCAGGACACCCGGTAAGATTCAAAGAGTCTTCAGATCCATATTCTGTAGGTGTACAGTCAGGAGACCTTACATCATTGACAGGCATCATGGAATGTGGTTAGAAGTAGCACATAGGGAGACTGCAGATGTAGCTCAGTTGTTAGAGTGCTTGCCTAACACCCATGAGGTCCTGGGTTCCATCCCCATCACTGCATAAACTGGTCATGTGGTGCCCATAATCTCAGCATTCAGGGGTGGACACAGGAAGACCTGAAGTTCCAGGTCACTCTCAGCTACACAGCAAGTTTAAAGCCAGCCTGGAATGCCTGAGACTCTGTCTCCCAATAAATCATAACAGAAAAGAAATACAGTAAAAGACTGTTGTCAGGTTTCGTATGCATATATATTTAAGTGTCTGAATGTAAACTTGCAAAACAGAGAAAACTGAAAAGAGATACCTTTCAGAAGACATTATAAATATTCTGTAAACACCAGTTATTTGTCTTAACAAAGTGCCTATAAAATGTATGGTCACTGGTATCTTCAGAGTTGAAGAAACTCATGATTTTCTGGAAAAGTTCTCATGCAGTTCACGGCTTTAGCCTTTGACCCCTGCACCTGGGACCCAAAGGAACCTAGCTCTGCTAGTGATCTATGGCAAGATTTTTCACCGTTCCACATCTGTACATGCTGGGATCACCCGACATCGCACTTCAGTTCAAAAACATTGAAGTGTTGTAAGGATGAGTAACCTGCATGCTCTGTTGATGTCTTGTTCAGTACTTAACAACAGCTTCCCAGTCACACAATTCTTCTGCCCGTTGATTCTCCATCTGCTGCTCCTACATTTGTAATTCTACAAAGGGCAGCGTGCTATAGGCAACTGAAAGGAGGGGACACACTCTACCCCATGTATTAAAGAGTAAATCTCATGCCCAGTTAGTAATTCTAAAAAAAAAAAAAAAAAAAAAGATTTCTGTATTCTACCTTTGGAAAGTAGAACAAGGACTACCTAGTGAAATTTGAAATTTCACCACAAAACCAATTCTGCCCAAAGGACACAGCAATATAACTATAGAATACAAGCTGCAGTTTGCCATACACCTCTCCCATTTGTCCTTCCTTATTTTTATTATGTGTTTGTATGTGTGTGCTTGCATGTGGATGTGTGTGTGCACACAGAAGGTCAATCTCCAGTGTAGTTTTTCAATTTTCCATCTCGGTGTTGCTGGTTGGGAAATGTTTGTGTAGAGTAAGGTCTCCCACTGGCTTAGAACTCACCAAATAGGGAGGCAGGAGACCCCAGGGAGACCCCAGGATACTTGTGTTCCCAGTACTAGCGTTATACGTATGTGCCACATCTGGCTTTTTGTAGGTTCAGTGGATTTAACTGAGGGCCTTATGCTTGTATGACAAGAAAGTTAGCAACAGAGCCAACTCCCCAGCCCAAGATTTATATGTCATTACTTTTTAAAATAAAATAAGGCAATTTTTTTCATGCTCCAACCTACATCTTTTCTGTTTGAGAGGAAAGCTCATTTGGTTTTCCTCAGTGCACTTAGGAACTCAGAACCTACCTCCTGTGGCCTGCACTGTCCTTCCATTCTTCCATGAGAAGGCATAAGGGAACCCACTCCCTTTCGTATTAGAGTGGGAAGTTGAGAACAGTGAATGTGGACCAACTCACAGTAAGACTAGCTAAGGGACTAGCTCACCCAGACGGGGAAACAACATCCACTGCAGACAGGCAGGAAAGCACTCTTTACTAAACAGTAGCCATTCAGGTCCCCATCTCATCCACCCAGACCCAGTCCATGTAAAGACTTTCCATTCACCGGTATCACCTCCCACTAAAAAGAACGAAGCAATTAGGTGTTTTCTCCTTTTTTTGCTTTTTTGTTGTTGTTTTGTTTGTTTCTTTTGTTTTGTTTAACGCACCTGATCAGTTCAGTTATGAAAAATCTCATTATAGTAAGTACATGTTTAAAAATTTTTAAGTTACTTATGAGTTTGAATTCTGAAAGAAAAATCACTGTAAGTATGTAGATTAAAAGATATTAAAAAGTTGTGTTGTACCTTCCCATATGGTGAAATGTTGTCTTTATCACAGAATACCTCTGGTGAAAAAAAAATTAAATAAGTGCTGTTGTACTCCCATGAAGAAAAAGGAAATAGAACACTTAGACAGTGCTCCGGTGACTCCATTTGATGTGGAGGAAGATGCTCCCACACATGCTATAGTGACTTTGTACAAAAATCAGTAACTATGAACACCTGAGCACCTGCATTTGAATTTCTACACCTCATATCCAATAGTAGTAGTAGTAGCAGTAACAATAAAATGTGTGCATAGCTGTGCCTATAATCCCAATACCCAATGACAGAAATACGTGAATCTTAAGAGCTCACTGGCCACTCAGCCTAGGCCCAAATACAAGCTTCTCGTTAAGTAAAAGACCTCCTCAAGGCAATAGAGCAGAGACAGAGTGAGATGCTGAGTGTTGTGCTCAGTTTTCCACAGATGTATGGTTATGCATGCTTACCTGTATATTTATGTTCATACTACACACACACACACACACACACACACACACACACACACACCATATCACACGGGGTAGAAACCAATGCATAATAAGGCTTCACAAGCATGAGGATTTGAGTTCAAGCCCTAGAGGTCAGTTAAAAAGCAGGCTGTAGCAGCTCATACTTACACTCCCAACATGTGAGAGTAGTCAGAGAGGGAAAATAGGGACAGGAAGCTCCTTGGGGTTTATTTGTCATTCAGCTTGGCCAAATCAGTAAGCTACAAAGTTCAGTAAGAGACTGTCACAAAGTGTGTGTGTTGTTGGGGGTGGGGGATGATTGAGGAAGACACTTGAGCTTCAGCTCTGACCTCAGCAGTCATTGGCACATAAATGTATGGGTCTGATCTTACCCAGGTTCAGGTATAGGGCTAGCTTGCCCTCCTGGAGCTCCAAGGTAATGTGGTCTCCACGTTGTCCTTCTCCATGGAACAAAACTCCATCTCCTTGCATGCTTTTGAACTTCAGGGAGATCACATCTTTGAGAGTGCTCATTGTCTTCTGATTAAACCTGTACAAAAGCGAGCTCCGGCCATCAAAGTCAGCAATATCTGATTCTAGGAGCAAAGAGAAGAGAGAATGAAACACCAGTGTGTTTCCTCACAGCAACTCTTCTTGCTTCTCATCTTTGATGCTGTTCAGGTCACAGGAATGTTCCAGAAATCTGGAAACTCTTTCTTACAAGGAGGCACATGGAATAAAACAAACTATGTAGAATCTGAAGAATCATTCATTTTAGGCAGTGCATACACACCATACTGAGGTAAAAACTTAAACAATGATTGTCAAACAAAACAAGAGAAGAGAAGCAGCAGGTCCTGTATGGGAGCTGTCACATAATTCCTTTCAATGAGGTACACTGAGCAAGAGAGTCTCAAGGCTGTGTTTGCCCTCCAGAATAGAGGGATAGCATTAAACAAAAAAAAAAAAAATAGTACAGTACATGGAGGTCTAGAAATGATGGAGCCTGAGAGGGAAGAGGAAATTTGGTTTAAAGCTTGGAGAGGAGTTTCATTAAGAGTAAAAATAAGAGGGAGATAGGGAGAGTGAGAGAAATATATATCTGCAATGCAAGGGATACCCAGAGAGGCCAGAGGTGCTGTTTCAGAGAGCAGCATTTAGAGCTCCTGTGAAGAAATTCTCTGAGGAGTCTTGGAACCATACTTGGAACAAATAATATGTCTGATATTTTCTAACCTTTCAGGGGTGGCAGACAGACTGCTTCTGGTGTAAAGGTACAAGCTCACGTTCTAACAGTGATATGCCAGCCTGTGCTTAAGGAGATGGGATGGCACTGACACAGGCACCTGCATCAGGCTTTTCTGGGACCAGTGCTTGGTCTGTAATAACATCCCATGATTAATTGTTTTGCCAATTTGATTGTGACATTTATAAACTTTGATCAGTTCATTATAAGCTTCAGGCTGGAGCTGAAAAAGAGCAAGAACTCTGAATGAATAGTTACATTTCTAGAACCCTGTGCTGGGAAGTCTGAAGATTCTTTGGGCTTTAGTGGCAAATAATAACCAGTGTATGGAGACTGAGAATTTGAATAGAGGGATAGGCAGTATAAATGCCTTGCTCTGGGCTAGTACTGTAGCTTTTAAGAATTTTATGCAAAATATTTAGTCACTATTTTTCTGCTTTCGCATTGATTCATGTCTGGGACAGTCCCTTAGTTTAGATATAAAAGTTAAGCAAATGTATGTAATAACATGAAATCTCTCAATATATACACACATTGTCTCATGTCGACTCGGAGTAAGTATATCTTGTTTCTTAAATAGATGAGCAAAATAGCCTGTTTTTCTCTGCACATAACATACTCACCCATTATGCTAGAGTAATATTATATTAGAGTAACCTTACAGCATGGCAAAGAACTGGCCAATGCAATATAAAGGTGGCTAGGTCTATGATAATGTGAATGTAGCGACTGACTCTGCCTAGTAAGAAGAAGTGGGAGGAGAGGTCAGAAGACCCTAACCTGGAAGTCAAGTCTTCCCACCTGGGAGTGGCCTCATGAGACCGAGGATACAGAGAATGGAAGAATAGGCAAGGGGGACTCTGTGCAGCTTCCATGAGGTGATCATCCACAACAGGATGGAGCTTTGCAGTGCAGCAGCTGCTGTACTATCACCAACACTCCTGTGACTAATTTCTTACCAATGCTCATGAAGCAAACCTAATAAACTTATTTGTTTGTCTAATTGGGCTGTGGTGGTATCCCTACTTTGATCTGTTCTCTATGCACTATCTGGGGTGAATAGACAATTGCTATGATTTTTTTTTTTTTACTTCACACTATAGTCATTTATAGAATATCAGAGTGTCATTTAATCCAACTTCAACTTGTATCATTTCTTTACCACTCCTTTGTCCTACTCCAGCCATCAAATCTTTGCTCTTTACTCTCAATTTTCTTGAGATCATCTTGGCTAAATGGTATGGTATTGGCCAAATATATGGTATCAGGCAGTACTTGACAGCCTCATTTCATTTATTGTTTCACAGTTCCATTAGTATGGAAGCCAGAAAGTGAAAATCAGAAAGTCATGATCTGAATTAATTTATGAAGTATATGCATATACACAAACTGACAAATGTCTGTCAGGATTTACAGTAAAGAAAGTGTTTGATAGTGTGTATGTGTGTGTGTGTATGTGCCTACATCCATGTTCATATGCAGGTATGTACATGCAGTTGCATGTGCACGTGGAGGTTGGAGGTTGACACTGGATATATTCCTCATTCATATGCAACCTCACTTTTGGTGGTGCTGTGGTTATTGTCAAGACAGAGGCTCATATACCTCATGCTGCTCTTGGATTCACAATATTCCATGTATGACTTTGAACTTCCCATTCCCCTGTCTCTCTTTCCGGAGTACTAGGATTACAAGAGTGTACTATGTGCCTAGTTTTATGCTATGATGCTGGAAACACCTCAAGGCTTTGTGCATGCACATACTCTCTCTACGAGGTGATATGCCTTCCCAACTCTCATTTTTCATTGACAGTGTTTCTCAGCAAATAGGCAGATTGGATGGCCAGTACGCTCCAAAGGCCTCCTGCTTCTACCTCAAGACTGAAATTACAAAAATGTGCTCAATGTGTCACTGAGCTTAGCTTTTTAATTGTGTGCTGAATTCATGTTGCCGTGCTTCAGTGCACTGTCTGGGAGAGATATATATCTGTATCTCCCTAGGAAAATTCATACAGCAAATAGTGACCCAAGCCAATAGCTGTCGATCAAAGTGATATGCCTATTTGCTGACCTGCCACATTAGCTGTACAACTCTTAGGTGCTAGGTGTTCATTTACACTGAAAAGATTAGTTCCTTCTAGAACTGTGCTCCTCAACCTGTAGGTCGTGGCACCTTTCTGGCTCAAACATATCAGATATCCAGCATATAAGATATTAACATTATGATTTTTAACAGCAGCAAAATAACAGTTATTATGTAGCAACAAAAATAATTTTAAGGTTGGGGTCACAACAACATGAGGAAGTGTATTAAGGGTTCACAGCATTAGGAAGACAGAGAACCACTGCTCATGATTTCCATGTTTGCCCCTTGACTGCTGGTGCCTGCAGTATCCATTACACTTTCTGACTCTCACAGTAATGAGCATTCCCTTTATTGATCACACACTCAACCTGCTAGGGAGGTGCAAGCTTTTATCCTAACATCACTTATCAACAGAAATAATTTTTCTCATCTAAGAGAACTTAGACAAATACCCTGGACATTTGGATATTAATTAAATTGCACATGAATTGCCACAGCCATTTCACAGATGGAGAAGCAGAAGTTAAGGAGAAGTTTTGAACAAGGATTAAGTGTACCCACTGAATACTTAATCCCTTCTATAGACACTAGGGAGATGGTTATCATCTTCAGCACCACTTGGATAAGCAGATTTAAAATGCTGAGAACAGCTCATGATTATTACTGTTGCAGTTAAAGAAAAAGAAATACAACATACATTAGATTTTCATCATTGGATGTTATTATACCTCTGTTTTGATGCCTTATTTGGACTTTAATTTATAGATAGAGTCAAATTATGAACATTAACATATTTACTTATTGTATATATATCTGGCAGATTCTCTTTAAAACCGTAAGATGATGAAAGAAAATATATAGCACACCATAAGATGCATCCAGTTTAGAGATAAGCTCTTATTTTTAAATTATTGTTGTGTGGTGTAGTTTGTAATCTCTCTCTTCTCTCTCTCTCTCTCTCTCTCTCTCTCTCTCTCTCTCTCTCTCTCTGTGTACTTACAGGAATGCATGTGCTGTTGTGTGCATGTGTAGACCAAAAAACAACTTTCAGGAGTGAGTTCTCTCCTTCTACCTTTTATTTGAGGCAGAGTCTTTTTAAATTGTTTTCTAAATATATTAATTTTTTAAAATTATACTTTATTCACTTTGTATCCCACCTGTAGCCCCCTCCCTCAAACCCTCCCAATCCCACTTCCCCTCCATCTTCTCCTCCCCTGCCCTTACTTCACTCGACTGATAAGGGAAGTCCTCCTTCCCTTCCACCTAATTCTAGTCTATCAGGGCTCATCAGTAGTGGCTGCATTGTCTTCCTCTGTGGCCAGGTAAGGCTGCTCCCCCATCATGGGAGGTGATCAAAGAGCAGGCCAATCAGTTCATGGTAGACATAGTCTCTATACCCATTACTAGGGAACCCATTTGAGAATGAGCTACGATGGGCTACATCTATGCAGGGTTCTAGGTTATCTGCATGAATAGTCTTTGGTTGGAATATCAGTCTCAGAAAATACCCCTGAGCCCAGAATTTTGAGTTCTGTTGCTCTCCTTGTGGAGCTCCTGTCCCCTCCAGGTATTTCTGCCTCCCCGTTGTTTTATTTGATTCCCTGCACTCTGCCCAATTTTGGCTATGAGTCTCAGCCTCTGCTTTGATAGCCTGCTGGGTAGTCTTTCAGAGGTCCTCTGTGGTAGGCTTCTGTCCTGTCCTCTGTTTTCTCTCTCTTCCGATGTCCACTCTGTTTGCCTTTCTGAATGAGCATTGATCGTCTTACCCAGGGTCGTCCTACTTGATTAGCTTCCTTAGGCGTACAGATTTTCATATGATTATCCTATATTATATATACCCTGTGTGCTTTCTGCTTTGGGGATACCTCACAGGATGATCTGTTGTAGTTCCCACTATTTGTCTGCAAATTTCACGATTTCCTTGTTTTTAGTTGCTGAGCAGTATTCCATTGTGTAAATGTACCACAATTTCTGTATCCATTCCCCAACTGAGGGACATGCAGGTCGTTTCCAGATTCTGGCTATTAAAAAACAGCAGCCTATAGATTGAGAAAGGATATTCACTGACCCTATTTTTAAAATTGTTTTTACCTCAAAGATGTGTACTTCAAAGGAGGTTGCTTGAATTCCTGAATTCCAAGTAGTTCTTCTCAATCTATTCCCAGTTTTTCTATAGGATTCCTGGCAGTACAGATGTATGCCTCACATTTGCTTTTTATGTGGGATCAAACTCAAATCACCCTACTTACATAGCAAACACTTTAGGACCTCAAATATAAAAAAATGGACAGAACTAAATACGACATCTACATTCTCTCACAATTTTGTAATGGCTTATTGAGATGCTGTGTATATAAAACTCTCCTTGGGTAGTTACTAGTATATATTTACTTCATTTAATGGTCTTGACAGTCATGCATGATATAGACTTTTCTTCCTTTGAATAATGAGGAAGTCAAGACACAGAAGTTCATGCACCTACAAAAAGGCATACACAGGTAAGGTAATGAGTTGTTTGACTTTGACGCTGAAGACAAGTTTTTTCCTCATCAAATAATGGGGTGTTTCATCAATAATGGGTTGTTTGTGAGATGTAAATAATTTTGTGCAGTTTGAAGAAAACATACACTGCAAGAAGTCAAATTGAGCAAAAGAATAAGTGGATATTGGCCATTAAGTAAATGATAAAAAAGCTATCTGATTGAGTTCTTGAATGGGTCAAACACATAAAAATCATAGGCTTTACTTCTATGCAGAATTATGCATAGCTACACACTTGTATTAAAACTAAATGTTTACAGAACACACACACAACTATTTTTATTATTTTCCACTCCAGTTCATAAGCTTACATTGAATGATCATTCACCAACAAAATCCTTCGAAGATATGAGTTTTTCAGTCAAGTTCTACATTTGTTTAATCCAATGCACACACAACATCTCCGTAAGCCATTGCAAAATTTTGAGAGGATGTGGAAGGCTTTTATTTTTGTCCATTATTTTGGTGTCCTTAAGTATTTGCCATGTAAGCAGGGTGATTTGAGTTTGAACCCATGTGGGTACAGTTAATCCTTCTTCAAAACTTCTTAACTTCTGCTTCTCCATCTGTGAAATGGCTGTGGCAATTCATGTGCAACTTAATTAATATTGCAAATGTCCAGGGTGTTTGTGTGAGTTCTCTTGGATGAGAAAAATATTTCTTTTGATAAGTGGTCTTAGGAGAAAAGCCTGCAGCACCCTATCAGGTGGAGTGTGTGATCAACAAAGGGAATGACTCATTGCTGTGAGAGCCAGAAAATGTAATGGATATGCAGGCACCACCAGTTAAGGGTAAAACATGCTCCACACCCCAGATCCCAGGCCTGCATGATTTCTCAGGACCTACCCTTATATGATCTGTAGCCCCCTAGATCAACACAGATCAGGGAGCAGCAGTTCCCAGGCTTGCACTATTTTCTGGGACTCACCCAAATCTGAGGCCCCAGAGACTAGCACATATCAGGAAAAACAGAGGATTGTGGCCATCTGGGATCATGAGCTCTACCTACAACTCCAGAGACCTATTACCATCAGAGACTATGATGCCTGCTAATAAAAGAGTCAACCAAATGGCTAGAGGTCAGCATAAGAACACCAGCAACAAAACCTAAGGCCATATGACACCATCAAATCTCAGCTATCCTACCACACCAAGCCCTGAGGATTCTATCACACCAGAAGCATGGGAAAACATCTTAAATCTGAGGTTATGAAAATAATAGAGGTCTTAAAAAAAGAAAATAAATCGCTTAAAGAACTGCAGGAAAATACAACCAAACAGGTGAAGGAATTGAATACATCCCTTAAAGAAACACAGGAAAATATAATCAAACAAGTAAAGGAATTGAGTAAATCCTCTAGAGAAATACAAGAATTTAGAACCAAATGGGAGAAGGAAATGAATAAATCTTTCCAGAACCTAAAAATGAAAATAGAAGCAATAAAGTAAATACAATCCAAGGCAATCTTAGAGATTAAAAACCTTTGGAAGAGAACAGTAACTATAGACACAAGCATCAATAACAGAGGGCAAGATATGGGAGAGAGAATATCAGGTGTAAAAGAAACTGAGGAACTGGTTGAGGAAACTGATACAAAGAAAATGTTAAATCTAAAAATTTCCTGAAACAAAACATCCAAGAAATCTGGGACAGTATGAAAAGACAAAACCTAAGAATAATAGGAATAGAAGGAGAAGACTTCAAACTCCTAGGCTCAGAAAATATTTTAAACAAAGTCGCAGAAGAAAACTTCCCCAACCTAAAAAAGAAATGCCTATAAATATACAAGAAGCCTACAGAACACCAAATGCATTGAACCAGAAAAGAAAATCCTTCTATCATATAAAAATCAAAACACTAAATATACAGAACAAAGAAAAAATATTACAAGCTGTATGAGAAATAGGCCAAGTTACATATACAGGCAAACCTGTTAGAATTAAACCTGACTTCTCAATGATGAAAACTGAAAGGCCCTGGAGAGATGTCATGCAGACACTAAGAGAGCACAGACATCAACCCAGACTACTATACCCAGCAAAACTTTCAGTCACCATAAATGAAGAAAACAAGACATTCCATGACAAAACCAAGTTTAATCAGTACCCAGCCACAAACCCAGCCCTACAGAAGATCCTAGTTTATACTTGTTTTTCCCTTTTTTCTTTTTCTTTAGTTTCCTGATGTATATGGTGTGTGTGTGTGTGTGTGTGTGTGTGTGTGTCTGTGTATCAACATGGGGAAGTCATACATGTGTGCAAATGTGCGCAAGATAAAGAAGAGAGGTTAATGTTGAGCATCCTTTATCATTGCCACCATCTTAATTATTTGAGCCCAGAGCTCACTGACAGCTAGACTAGCATGTCAAATTGCTCCAGGGATTCCTTTTTTTAAATTTTAATTTAATTTTATTTTTAATTACACTTTATTTACTTTGTATCTCCCTTCTAGTTCTCTCCCTCCTCTCATCTGAATCCCTCCCTTTCTCCACCTTCTTGATGCATGCCCCTCCCCAAGTCCACTGGTAGAAGAGGGTTTCTTTTTCTTCCTTCTGATCCAGGTCTGTTAGGTCTTATCAGGAGTGGCTGAATTATCTTCCTCTGTGGCCTAGTAAGGCTGCACCCCTTCAGGGAGAAGTGATAAATGAGTAGGCCAACAGTTCATGTCAGAAGCAGTCCCTGTTCCCATTACTAGGGAACCCACTTGGACACTGAACTGCCATGGGCTACATCTGTACAGGGGTTTTAGGTTATCTCCATGCATGGTACTTGTTTGGAGTATGAGTCTCAGGAAAGAGCCCTGTGTTCAAATGTTTTGGTTCTGTTACTCTCCTTGTGGAGTTCCTGTCCTCTCCAGATCTTACTGTTTCCAACTTCTTTCATAAGATTCCCTACATTCTGCCCAAAGGTTGCCCATAAGTCTCAACATCTGCTTTGATAGTCTGTAGCACAGAGCCTTTCAGAGGTACTCTGTGGGAGGCTCCTAACTTGTTTCCTGTTTTCTTATTCTTCTGATGTCCAACCTCTTTGCCTTTCACAATGGGGACTGAGCATATTAGCAAAAGTCCTCCCTCTAGAATAGTTTCTTTAGGTGTACAGATTGTAATATGTTTATCCTATATTATATGTCTATATGCATGAGTATATACCATGTGTCTTTCTGCTTCTGGGATAGCTCACTCAGGATGATCCTTTCCATTTCCCACCATTTACCTGCAAATTTCATGATTTCCTTGTTTTTCATTGATGAGTAAGATTCCATTGTGTAGATGTACCACAATTTCTGTATCTGTTCTTCAGTTGAGGGGCAATTGGGTTGTTTTCAGCTTCTGGCTATTACAAATAAAGCTGCTATAAACATGGTTGAGCAAATGTCTTTATTGTGTACTTGAGCCTCTTTCAGATATATGCATAGGAGTGGTATAGCTGGATCTTGTGGAAGCGCTACTCCTAGTTGTCTGAGAAAACGCCAGATGGATTTCCAGAGTGGTTGTACAAGTTTACATTCCCACCAGCAATAGAGGAGGGTTACCCTTTCTCCACAACCTCTCCAGCATGTGTTTTCTCGAGTTTTGGATCTTGGCCATTCTGATGGGTGTGAGGTGAAATCTCAGGGTCGTTTTAATTTGCATTTCCCTAATGGCTAATGACATTGAGCATTTCTTTAAGTGTTTCTCTGCCATTCGATATTCCTCTACAGAGAATTCTTTGTTTAGCTCTGTTCCCCATTTTTTAATTGGATTACTTGGTTTGCTGCTTTTCAACTCTTTAGTTCTTTATATATACTGGATATTAGCCCTTTGTCAGATAGAGGGTTGGTGAAGATTCTTTCCCATTTTGTAGGCATTCATTTTGTTTTGATGACTGTGTCCTTTGCTTTACAGAAGCTTTTCAGTTTCATGAGGTCCCATTTATTGATTGTTGCTTTTAGAGCCTGTGCTGTTGGTGTTTTGTTCAGGAAGTTGTCTCCTGTACCAATGAGTTCTAGGCTCTTCCCCACATTTCTTCTAACCGATTTCATGTGTCTGGTTTAATGTTGAGGTCTTTGATCCACTTGGACTTCAGTTTTGTGCAGGGTGACAAGTATGGATCTATTTTCATTTTTCTACATATAGACATCCAGTTAGACCAGCACCATTTTTTGAAGATGCTATCTTTTTTCCATTGTATCTGTTGAGACTTGTTTTGTGATCAACTATATGGTCTATTTTGGAGAAGGTTCCATGAGGTGCTGAGAAGAAGGTAAATTCTGTTGTGTTTGGGTGAAAGGTTCTGTAGATGTCTGTTAGGTCCATTTGATTCATGACCTCTGTTAGAGATATTGTTTCTTTGTTAAATTTCTTGTTTGTTGACCTGTCCTTTGTTGAGAATGGGATGTTGAAGTCTCCCACTATTAATGTGTGGGGATCTATGTGTGGTTTCAGTTTTATTAATGTTTCTTTTACAAATGTGGGTACTCTTGTGTTTGGGGCATAGATGTTCAGAATTGTAGTGTCTTCTTGGTGGAGTTTTCCTTTGATGAGTATGAAATGACCTTCCCCATCTCTTTTGATTAATTTTGGTTGAAAGTCTACTCCTGCTTGCTACTTGGGTCCATTTGCTTGGAAAACTGTCTTCCAGTCCTTTACTCTCAGGTAACGTCTATCTTTGTGACTTAGGTGTGTTTCTTGTATGCAACCAATTGTTGGGTCTTGGTTATGCATCCATTCTGTTAGTCTCTGTCTTTTTATTGGAGAGTTGAGTCCATTGATGTTAAGGGAGATTAATGACCAGTGGCGGTTAGATGCTTTGATTTTGCTGTTTGGTATAGAAGTGTGTTTGTGTGCTTGGCTACTTTTGGTTTTGCTGTAGTGAGGTTATTTGTTTCCTGTGTTTTCCTGAATGTAATTTTCCTGTGTTCTCTTTTTCTTCTAGTATCTTCTGTAATGCTGGATTTGTGGGTAGGTATTGTTTGAATTTGTTTTTGTCACTGAATATCTTGTTTTCTCCATCTATGATGACTGAGAGTTTTGCTGGATATATTAGCCTGGGCTGACATCTGTGTTCTCTTAGGGTCTGCATTATATCCGTCCAGGCCCTTTTTGCTCTCATAGTCTCTGTTGAGAAGTCTAGTGTGATTCTGATGGGTTTGCCATTATATATGACTTGGCCTTTTTCTCTTGAAGCTTTCAGTATTTTTTTCTTTGTTCTGTATACTTACAGTTTTGATTATTATGTGGCAAGAGGATTTTCTTTTCTGGTCTAATTAGGTGTTCTGTAGGCCTATTGTAATCTTATAAGACTATCCTTTAAGTTGGGAAAATTTTCTTCTATGATTTTGTTGAAGATATTTTCTGGGCCTTGGAGCAGGGAATCTTCTTTTTCCTCAATTCTTATTATTCTTATGTTTTGTCTTTTCATATTGTCTTAGATTTCTTGGACGGTCTGTGTCAGGAATTTTTTGGATTTAACATTTTCTTTAATGGGTACATCAGTGTCTTCCATTGAATTTTCAACACCTGAGATTCTTTTTCTTCCATCTCTTGTAGTCTGTTGGTTGTGCTTACCTCTGTAGTTCCTGTTTTCTTCCCTAAATTCTTCCTTTCCATGACTTCCTCTCTTTGTGTTTTATTGAATTTTTCCAATTCTATCTTCAGATCTTGAGTTGTTTTGTTTATTTCCTTCACCTGTCTGATTGTTTTTTCCTGTTTTTCTTTTAGTTCCTTCAACTATTTGTTTGAACATTCCTCTGTTTTTTTTTTATCTCTTTCAGTGATTTAATTATTTCTTCTCTGAAGGCTAAAAACTGTTTGGCTGCATCTTCCCGGATTTCTTTTTTTTTTCCCCTCTTTCTCATTTTATTTATTTATTTATTTATTTTTTATTTTTATCAGTTACATTTTATTGATTCTGTATCCCAGCCATGCCCCGAAACCTCATTCCCTCCCAGTCCCTCCCTCCCTCCCTCATCACCACTGTGCCCCTTTCCAAGTCCACTGATGGGGGGGGACCTCCCCCCATTCATCTGATCCTGTTTTATCAGGTATCTTCATTGAGTTCCTGTTAGAAATAGTCCTTGTTCCCCTCACTTTGGGAAACCAATTGGTTA
>REGO01000302.1:248912-281569 GCA_010120015.1 Rhombomys opimus
AAAAAAAAAAAAAAAAAAAAAAAAAAAAGGAGGAAGGGTGGGACCTGGAAAAGTTGAGGAAGAGGGATAGGATTGGAATGTAAAATGAATATATTAATTAAAAAAAACTGTTCGTAATCATTTTCTTGCAAGAAAATGTCTTATGTCACATGGTTGAGTACTTCCAGATATGAAGGGGCCACAAGGGAAAATGAAAGGAAACTTTGTTCAGACCCCACCTTGCCTCCATAGTTTATGCTTTTATTGCTTTAGAGACACTGTCCCTTAAAGGTTCAATTACTAGTGAATGAAATTGCCTTTATCTGTGAGGATTACTGGGATCCAGGAACTTAAGTTTTTTGGCTGTATGCAGGTTGTAACTTGATAGGTGATACAGGTAATTTTTAATGAAATATGCCTATAAATTATTAAACAAAGTCATTTAAAACAAATGGATAAATGATAAGCGATAGATAATAAATAATTAGATTAAAATATGATAAATAATAGAAATATAGTTGATAGAAAGACAGACAGACATCTGTTGCTATTTAATGTTTTACTTAGAAATCTCACCAAAGAGTACAGTTGGCTCTGCTTGGGACACTCTCTATCAAAAACTACAGCCTCAGTCTGGTTTCTGAGTCAATTTCTGCTAAATATTTTGTGTGCCTAATCTGATGATGTTTTGCTATGTATATATGTATCTATCTAAGTACTATCTATCTGTCATTTATTCCTTTACTTTACCTTGCTTTATACTTAATAAGCCCACTCATTCTAACCAAAAGAATGGCTACAGTAGCTCATTATCTGGGCAGAACAGAACAGCGTTCTAAAAACTGAGACTGAACATGAATTTCTCAACCCTTTGGACCTACCTCAGTGAGACAGGATTAGAGGCATGAGTCATCAGTCCATGTTAAGGGGGTACTTGGATTCAAACTCATATCTAGGCAAGCAGTCTACAAACTGGTACATCCTAAAGTAACACAGTTCCACCAAATTTATCAATATACTGTGGCAAGCTTTACGACCAGAGCTCAAACTTTAGGCTCATGTGGTGAAATAAAAAGACAGATCCTCTCAAAAGTTGTCCTCTGATATCCACATGCACACCCTAGTGTGTCTGTATGCACACAGACACACACATGTGCTCACATGTATTCACACATACACATACAAATTTAATTAAAATTATTAGATACAAAGAGATGGATCTATGAATAACATAAATAAGCTTTATTAGGGTTTTCCATCATGAATGTTTCTTAAATAAGTGAGCAAATATAGACAAGAACCACAGAAGCCTCTCAGGAGTAACAAAACATCCTCACTAAGGGATCAGGTACTGAGGGCATTATGGCCTCAGAATTGCAATGGCAAAGTCCTTTCTTGGATAAGCTGTTGATGCTTCCCTTGAAAATTATATTCTTTCTAAGTGTTCATGATAAATACAGTCATTTCCCCTGCAAATCTCTTCCCTTCATGGCTTAATTTTTCTGAATGATATACCTTCAGCTATAGTTTACCCAAGGATCCATTTATATTTGACATTTTTGCATTTTCATTTCCAGAAATATTAGTCCAGTACATTTGACATTTGGGAAGAAAATGCATTTATACAAAGCACTTCAAATACGCCTGAGGCAAGTGTTATTTTGACTAAGCTCCCATAACCAGCACTAGTGAGTCACATGTGATGATGATCTTCTGTGACTCAAAAAGTAAATCACTGAACTGTTCTGATAACTTATTTGCCAACATGAAAACAAGGAATTACATATGCAGAGTGTCTCAGGAACCTATTGTCTACATTAGGCTGGCCTGTGGGCATGTCTGTGGGAAGACATACCCACTCAGCATGGCACCACTGCCTGAGCAGTGGATTGAGAGGAGTGATGAAACCAGTTGAACGCTATCATGTGTGCATGTATTCATCACTCTCTTCTCTTAACTGTGAGTGTGATGTGACTAGCCCCTTCAACTTTCTGCCAAGATGACTGCCTGGCAATGAGGGATTGTAGCTTGATATTGTGAGCTGATGTAATTAACATCTTTCTCATTTAAAATGCTTTTCACTGTATTTTGTCTCAGCAATGGGAAACAGAGCTAAGATAACTATGTTTCATAAAAAGCATGCCAATTGAGTGTGCTCACTACTTAAGTGTTATTGGATATTGTTATAATATCAGCAGGAGAATGTCACTACTTTAAAGAAGAAAATAAATTCACAATGACACACTTTGCATGTTCAGTATTATGAATACAGGAGAGAATGAGAATAGCAGCCTTTGTACATGATTCCTTCCTCCAGAACAGTGGCTCTCAACCTGTGGGTTGTGAAACTTTTGGGGGGTAATCCAAGGATCCTTTCACAGAGGTCACATACATATCAGATATCTGCATGTCAGATATTTACATTCTGATTATTAGCAGTAGCAAAATTATATTTATGAAGTAGCAACAAAAATGTTTATGGTTAGAACAACATGAGGAACTGCATTAAAGGTTTGCAGCATTAGAAAGTTTGAGAACCATTTTTCTAGAACTTTTTCAATTCTACCCATGTTTACAGCCTCCTTTTCTTCAAGAGGAATCCCTGGTTCAAGTACACTATCAACAAGTCTCAGGAAAACACATGGATACCATGACTGCAGAAGAGAATTCTATAAATTGCACTTGGGTAGAAACTTCCTGTTCTTCCAGAATGTGAAGATGGAAAACATATTCCTTTCATGGTTCTTGAGTAGAGGATGAACTTCACAATATCTCACAACACTTTCAGGAAAAGCTGAGCATAGCTGTTTCAAATTGCAAGTGGCAAATGGCTATGTAAGACACAAGGGCTCTTAGCTTTGAACTTTTTGTTGCTTCATCCCGATAGAGAGCTCTATAGAGTATTAAGAACACTTCTGCTTCTCAGCTGAGGTACACATTTTCATATATGTATATATTATTTAAAAAGCAAGAATAAAATGAGATAACTTCAGGCTGGGGAAATAGCTATGCTTCTAAAATGCTTGCTTTGCAAGCCTGAAGACCTGAATTTCATTCCTAGAGCCTAAGTTAAGTTGGATGTGATAGCACAAACTAGTAGTTCTAGCAGTGGGGAAACGAAGATAAAAAGACCTCTGTGTGTCACTGGTCAGCTAGCATAGGCTCATCTGGAAGTTAGAGCTGAAAGGAAAAGTCCAGGGTCAAACAATAGACCATGTTCTTCAGGAACATCAGGGTTTCTGGCTGACTGTCTTTTGCACACACATATGAACATACTCACATACACAATTTTAATTCTCAGTATAAATAATCTGGCATTCCACAGGCAACGTCATTCACCCACACAGCTCTGTGACTTGGTACATGTGGGTACTTACTGTAGGAGCATCCATAGACCTCCACTCTCATGCCAATCTTTCCATTTGGACTCCACTCCAGGGGCACAAAGCGAACAAAGCGGGCTCTCACAGAGTGCAGCAGCTTGTGGTGAACCACACTGTCAGCGTTCATGTTTCCTGCAAATGTCTGAAGAGAGAAGAAAATTCAGTGAGCTCAACAGTACCAAGACATGTCAATAGAAGTATGCAAGCTTTTCCACTCAGGCATTTGGGGAATGACAACAATAACAACAAAACAAAACAAAATGAAGACACTAGTTTCTCTAACACTGATCTAATGTTGACAGTCCTGCTGAGGTCTAACAGTTTTTCATAACTACCAAATACTCTTCTTTCGGGTGTTCTTCTCCCTATCAATCTTCCTAACTAAAGTTTATGAATAAAGGAAGCAGCAAGGTATGACACCTGAAGATTTAAAAATTAATAATACCTACATGTCTATACTCATGAACTATGAGATAACTGACAAGGTGTTTTACCAAAATAATTGTCAGGTGCTATTTGAGGGCAGTTATTACAGTAAGCATATAACATCATCACCACCATTTAAAAAATTAAAAACAAGTATGGGGGGGGATTATAAATCTTCAAATCATCCAGTCATCCAATAGTGAGAAAATAGCCTGCAGGTCATTCCGAAGACTGTCTTATTCTCAGACCCATGATTGTTTCTGTAGGCCCCACTTTCTAAATATGCAACCATCAGCTTCTACATGACAGAATCTATTCTTTCTAAAATCTATCATTGCTTCTTGTAAAATTTGCCAAATTTCTAATCCTCTTTCTGGGTACAGGAGTCCTCCTTTCCCCACTCAGTAAGCCAGGGGATCACTCCCTGGGTCAGACTAGCAGCTCCCTTTACCCACATGTCCACAGTTAGACATTTCAAATACCTCTTGGTCCTGGTAGACACATTCACAAGATGGGTAGGCACTCCACCCCACCCCAAACTAATGAGAGATTACAGACAGTTTCTGATCTTCTCCTTAGAAAAATCATTCCTGTTTTGGAATTCCAACCTCCCTTCAATCAGAAAATGACCCTCAATTTGCCTCTCAAGTTTCTCAAACTTTAGCCAAAGCTCTTAACATCCCATGGCTTTTCTATATCCCTTACCATCCCAAGCCTCAGGCAAGGTTGATTGAACCAATTGCTCTCTTAAGAACATTCTTTTCAAACTCTCCCATGAACTTCATGCCGGTTGGATAAAACTTTTTGCCATTGACTTTCCTGAGACTGAGAGCCTTCCCAAAGAAAACTCTCTTTCTCTCTCCCCCTTTGAGCTTGTGTGCACTGCTGATCCTGCCTCCTGAGGTCAAATCTAAACCGTCATCTCTCCCCGCCTTATGAGGATAGGAGAGCTACCTGCAGAGCAGGAAATATGTTCCCAGCACATGATGGATTTACAAATTAATCTTGTTCTTCCTTACTGAATCCATGAGAAGGAAATTTCTGCCTTTTGGGTCAACAGTGATTAAGATAACAGATCTTTAGAATTCATACAGTGTACACTGAATAACTTTGAAATCTAAGTACAAAGAGCCTCAATGGCAAAGAATGTTCTTGGCCTCTTTTATCAACAAAGTATCACATTTTTTTTTCTACACATGGAGGCTCAAGATGTAGCTCAGATGGGCAACTGTTTACATGAAGCGCTGGGTTTACCCCCTAACTGTAAACATCAGTCATGGAGGCACACTTGTATAACACCAGCACTGAGATGGACACAGGACAGGAAAGTCAGTCACCCATGTCTACATAATGACTTTAAGGTCAATCTGAGCTACCTGAGAGCTGAGTCCAGTGCCCTAGATACCTAAGGACTTCAACACTGCAACTCAAAAGTGTCTTAAGACAATGGTTTTGGATTCAAAAGACTTTGTGCTTCCCAGTGTTAACTCCTGTCCAGCAGCAGAAGGTAGATTCTCTATCACTAGTCTAGAGCCCACATGACCTGAAGCGAAATTCCTAGGACTGTGATTTCACTTACAAATGTGTGCTACATGTTCCCCACTGTTTCTGCTATTGTTGGCAGATTATTTGGCATTCTCAATTCATGCATACAAACACAGTGACTTTATTCGGTTAAGAAAGTAAAAGATTTTTTTTTTTAATTTCTGTGTCTTTTTGGAGCATCTATGGGTAGTTATTCATTGGGAGTAACATAAAATTGATCTGACATTGGGTTGAAAATAACAAGCTGTTTTTAAATTAACAGTTTTGGGGGAAGTGGAAAGTTATTACTTGGTATATCCTGAAATATCATTTGTTACTTTAAAATGATGTAGTTGTTATAGTTTTATAAACAATAGCAAAAAAGAGACACAAAAGATGCCCTAGAATTTAGATTTGATCAAACTCTTTTTAATTGCTTGCAACAGTGCTTCCACCATGGGCATTAATCATGTTCTTTGCTGCTGCTGTCCACAAACACCAGGAGGATAGGGAGGCTGAAGATACAATGCAGAGGATTAACCATGGGTATATGTGTTACTCCAAACTGTTGAGGGGGAGAAACACTCAGCTTCTTTCCGAACTTCACATCTTTTACAAGGTTAAACGCCCAGTTCTGAGTGATAATTCTACACATAGCCTTATTTCTCAGATAAGAAGTTCTGCTAGCAACTAACAGGTGTTCTGAGTTGCCATGTCTCTGAGTGTGGCAGGTAGCATTTTGTTTCTCCTCTTTTGCTTTCTTTTTGGAAGTACATGTGTGAGTGGGTGCATGCATGTATATGTGTGTGCGCATTCATAGGGTCTAGAGAGACCAGAAGACAATGATGAATATTTTCTTCGATCTCTTTCCACTTTATTTATTAAGAAAACATCCCTCAGTGAACTGTAGCTCACTGAGACCTCCAGCCTGAATTCTGTCTCCAACTCCTCATGGAAGAGGTTATAGGTGTTCTGTTTGCTAATCTACTGCTTTTACAGAATACAGACAGCAGGCAACTTGTTGAAGAAAAGGTTTATTTCAATTTACAGTTTACTCTCCATCATGTAGGGAAGTAGGAGATGGCTCAGGGGGAAAAAAACCCTGAGTTCAAATTCCAAGAATCCACATAAAACTGAGGTATGCTGTTATGCATCTAGGCTCCTTATGTTCCCACAGTGAGATGGGAGGTGGAGACAGCATCTCTGGAAGCTCATGGGCAAGCTAGCTTGACAAACTGAGATTCACATATGCACCATGCCACATAGACACCTTGACTCACATGAACACATAAAAGAATATAATGGCCGTGCTTAGTCCTTGGTTGGAGTATCAGTCTCAGGAAAGACACTTGTGTTCAGATTTTTTGGTTTTATTGTTCTTCTTGTGGAGTTCCTGTCCTTTCCAGAAATTACTGTTTCCCACTTCTTTCCTAAGATTCCATGCACTCTGCCCGAAGTTGCCCATAAGTCTCAACATCTTCATTGATGGTCTGCAGGGCAGAGCCTTTTAGAGGTCCTCTGTGTCAGGCTCCTGACTTGTTCCCTCTTTTCTCCTTCTTCTGATGTCCATCCTCTTTGCCTTTCTGGATAGGAATTGAGCATTTTAGCAAGAGTCCTTCCTCTTGATTAGTTTCTTTAGGTGTAGAGATTTTAGTAGGTTTATCCTATATTATATGTCTATATGAGTGAGTAATACCTTATGCGTCTTTCTGCTTTTGGGATAGCTCACTCAAGATGATCTTTTCCAGATCCCACCATTTACCTGCAAATTAACCTAAGATCCCTGCACAGATGTAGCCCATGGCAGTTCAGTATCCAAGTGGGTTCCATTGTAATAGGAATAGGGACTGTCTCTGACATGAACTGATTGCCCTGCTTTTTAATTACATCCCCCCTGAGGGGGAAGCAGCATTACCAGGTCACAGAAGACAATGCATCCATTCCTGATGAGACCTAATTGACTAGGATCAGAAGGAAGGAAAAGAAGACCTCTCCTCTCATTGGACTTGGAGAGGGGCATACATGCAGAGGGTGAAGGAAGGGAGGGATTGGGATGGGAGGAGGGAGGGAACCACAGGGGGGATACAAAGTGAATAAAGTGTAATTAATAGAGAATGTAATCGATGAAAAAAATTTTTAAAAAAAGATAATTTAAGAACCTTAAATGAATTTCAAAAGTGGAGGAAAACATGGAGTTAGTCAATTTACATGGAGCATGTCTCGCCCCTGGGGGCAATAGTCTCCTGAACCTACTCAGACCTCAGACACCACCACTGCTAGTTCTAGAACTGATGCAGGATATTCCAACGAGGGGGTTAAGGCTTCTCATAATATTTCTATAAGTCCACACCTGTTTGTTTATAACCCCCATTTCTATTCATTGTTAGCCAGATAGAGCCAAGTAATTGTGGTAATGATACTTGCTTTTTTTGCCCAATGACGGAATGCTAGTGAAGTTAGCTATGCCCTGGTTACTCGCATGCCTCGCTGGGTGCCTGTGCCTGTTGATGCCCCTCACGCTATGACTCTCTTCAGACAGAAAAGGGATCTTGGAATTACAGCCGCCATTGTTACTGCCATCTCATTGGCAGCTGTTGGAGCTACCACCGCGGCATTAGCCATGAGTCATACTATGCAGACTGCTCAGACCCTAAATAATCTTTTAGCCAATGTAGCTCATGCTCTAGATGTACAAAAAGGAATTAATGCTCAACTAAAAGGAGACTTGATGGTGTTCAATCAGAGGATTGACCTCATGCAGGAGCAAATTGATACCCTATGGCAAATCGCTCAACTTGGCTGTCAATGGAAGTATGTTGGACTTTGTATCACTAGCATACAAAATGAGAATGTTTCCTGTGCTGCAAATCTGTCTAAACAATTGTCTAGCTATATTTTAGGTAATAGGACTGAAGAATTCAATACTATGATGGAGCAGCTGAGAGTGACCATTGTTACGGCAAATTCTACCAGAGTGGACTCAGGAGTAGCCACAGGAGTATCATCATGGATTGCTGCAGCCATGAATCATCTGAAGGAATGGGCGGGCATGGGAGCGTTAGCAGGCCTTCTGATGTTGGTTGCCTTGGTTTGCCTGTGGTGTATATGCAAGATTAGAGTCTCACAACAGTGTAATGCAGCCATGATCATTCAGGCCTTTACAGACATTGAAACAGGACAGTATCCCCAAGCATGGTTGGCTACCATAAAAAGCTAAAATGTTATGCTCAGGATGCGAGGCTAAGCACTGCACTCAGGGTCAGCCGCTTTCGAGCCAGAGAAGAGCATGTCTGATTGCATGCCGGTTGATGCCCCAGGTCCTGCCTCTGAGAAAAAGGTATCTGACGGGTCTGATGTTCTTTGGGTGGATGACACCTAAAAGAACATTGGTACAAAGTCAAAATTTATTTCTAATATCAGAGATCAGACCTCTACTCGTGACTGACACATCTAAAACAAAAAGGGGGAACTGTAGAGAGCTGCGTAATACCGCGCCTTAAAGATGGAGCTGGTTTCTGCCTTCCATCTTCCTGATGGTGAGTGCTCTCTGTCACAAACAACTCCATATTTGGCTAAGGCTGAGGATCTGGCTTGCTTCCGTGTATGTGGACCTATCTGCATTGCCCACGAGGCACGCTGGGGTTGGCTACCCAGAGGCTATTTTAAGCTGTGGGCTGGCTTTCCCCAGGGCCAGAAGATTGTTCAAGGTTCCTGAATAAACTGCATTGAGAAGAACAAAAACAAAGATCAGAAAGAAGGAGAGGGGGACCTCCCCTATCAGTGGACTTTGGGGAGGGCATGAATGTAGAAAGGGGGGAAAGGGGGGACGGGGAGGGGAGGAGGGAGGGGCTTATGGGGGGATACAAAAGGAATAAACTGTATTTAATAAAAGTTAAATAAAAAATTAAAAAAATCCTATTAGCAAATAGAAAAAAAGAATGTAATGACCAATATATAACATTTATACACTGTAATTTTTCTCATCATCCTCTGCTATTCCCTTTGTTTCCAAGCCTAACATTAATGTTTTGCCTGATTTCCCAGTTACTCTGAGACCCCCATTGCCAAAGCAAACCTGCTGAACTTTTTTGTTATAGTTTCCTTTTATTTCCCTTCCACTTTTTTTTTTCCTTTCATCTCACCCCCTTTTTTGGTAAAGAAGGAGACAATGCAAATCACCAGTCAGATTTAGTAAAATGTCACATTTATGAAACATAGCCAAATACATTATTCAGAGCCAAATCCGGGTACTCAGAGAGATGCCAGGGTTTTGTCAATAAATTTTATTGACAAATAAAGGTTTTTAATATAGGTTTTACTTCTTTGTGATATAATCTCAGTCTTAATTTCCAATGAAGCTGTCAAAATGCATTAGAAAGCTGACACCATTAAAGCAGCTTTGGATCCCGTGAGCTTTCTGGCTGAGATGTTTAGAAGTTTCATTTATCTAACCTATTTGTAGAGATTTGTAAAGACAACTGGCTTAAAGGATTAACCATCTTTTAACAATCAAGATCATCTCTTCCCATCACCAGGGTTATTGTTGCGCAAATAGCATTTCACCCTGTTTGGATGATGTGACCTTTCCGTGCCAGTTCTTACAGTTCTTTCTTGAGAACGTTTCTTCGCAGTAAGCAATCTTGGTGTACAGTAAATGCTAATTGGACCTTTAAAAGGTTCCCATGATAAATATCTTTATGCCTCAATTTAAATTTTCTGGGAACAGAGCAGAGATGGGAGAAGTCACTTTGCCCTGTCCTTCATCTGTATTCATGGTCCTTTCACATCTTTCTTGGTCTCAGCAATATTTGGTTACTCTTCTCTCTTGCACCTGTCCCCAGTACCTTGTTTCACCTTCTCACTTTTTGCTAAGAAGAGAATGGCTCTTAGGTAAAAAAAAAAAAAAAAATAGTCCCTGGTACGGCGTGGGTGTTCTCCAAAGGAACGTCCTTTCCTCTGCTTTCATTGTTTGGTTACTCTAGGTAAGGCCTGTGTAAGGAGTATGTCCCAGTTTCATTTCTGTTGCTGTGACAAAATACTTTGACAAAACAAAACTTAGTGGAGAAAGGATTTCTTTTAGTTCATAATTCCAGGTTACAGTCCATCACTGCAGGAAAGTCAAGATACCAGGACTTTTAAGCACCTGGTTACATCATATCCACAATTAAAATCATAGAGAAATGAATACAAATATGCCTGCTATTTTCCTTGCTTGCTTTTGCTCATCTCGATTTCTCTCCACAGCTCAAGATCCCCTCTCTGGGGAATGGTGTCACTATAGTGGGCTGAGTCTTCCTACATCAATTATTTGATTAATGATAACTGCCCACAGACTTCCCAGGGCAACACAGTGGAGCCAATCCCTCATTGAGACTCTCTTTGCAGATGACTCTATGTTTTCTCAGCATGGCAATTAAAAATAAACATACCAGAGTATAACACACTGGACTCACTCCAGTGATTTTATCCATTCCACACATGATCAGATTGCATCTCCATGCCATTTCTTCTTTTCTGTAATTTCTTTTTGAAGCAGAATATCTGAATAGGTTAACATTTCGCTACCTATACTGCCTCCCTATACTTTCTTTTTGACAAGTTTTGACATCTTTTATGCCAAAGCATATTTTTATGTTACACTAGGGACATCTTTATAAATATGCAGAGGCATAATTTCGGTACAATGATGGTTGATTTCCAAAATTTAAATCTACGTATGTTTACAGATGTGTATTAGAACCAAGAACTCTGAATGGATATCTAACATATAGGCCTTTTAATAACTCTTTCGGCATACTGCCACAGAGGTACATAGTTTCAGTCTTATGACTTTATAGATGATTTTTCCTTTTCTAGTATTCCTCAAAAATATTACTAGACCTCATTTTATGGTTTATATCATATCATTTTGTATCTTATTAAAAACATAGCAAAACATTAATCATCCTGGCACTAAAAGGACAAACGCTTTCTTTTTTGTTTTTAGTCATACATAAACCCACTAATTTATTTCAAAGTTGAAAATGTATTTCTGCTAATGCAGTTGAGGATATGTATCCCTGGATCTGCCAGTCAGCTTCAGTTACTGAAATAAACTGTATTTCCCAGATGTTTGTTCTTCTCTCCTAAGAGTCTCCCATCTTACGCTGCTGACACACACTGCAGTATTCTCATTTTACAACTTCTCTTAGAGTGGCTCAGGCCAACAGGAGGTGGACAGTGGTGTAAACAAGAATTAGTACACTATTGTGTTGTTTTCATAGATAACTCTATGGAGGATGGTTACTCTTCGTGCCTTGTGAGATTGCATTTAAATTCAGGAATAGAGTTTAGATATCGCATTACTGGAGTTGATGGGTTCAGGCACCTGCTTTCAATAGGTTAGGTAAGGACACAGAGTAATAATGAAAAGCAGAGAAAAAAAGGTGATTATTTTGTTGGCTACACAGGGAAAAGAGCAAGGAGGTCTAATAACTGCTGCATTTTTAAGTCTGTCTTCAGCATCATGATGTGAAATTCAGGTTTCAATACAGAGAAGAAGTGTGCACAGCTAAGCAGTCACATCAAGGTGCAGTCCTGCCCATGATTAACTTATTACTGTCTGATGTAGAACAATAGGTTGTCAGAAGTGTGTGAAAGGTTTTCTTAGAAGACAACTCCTGTCTTGCTGAACACAGGCTTTAGCTTTTCACTTTCATCTAAGCCTGAAATTCTTAGGAAATTCTAATTTCTTGGAATCCACAATTTTTAAAAATTTGGTAAGAATGGAGACAAACAAGTGCTTCTTTAGAAGAGTTTCATTCCTGTCAGGCTGTTTATATTTGCTTACCAGAGCAAGCTACAAACTTATTTGGTGGAGAGAAAAAAAGGGAGAAGTCAGTGAGAGAATGCAGGTGAAATGGAAATCACTAAAGACATGAGGAAACAGACATGGACTTTGTATGGCTGAATACATTGACAAGAAGAAAATTAGAGAAAATATTTTTTTTGTGAGTGTGTGTGTGGGTTAACTCAAGTCAGTAAAATGTCTTGTCACTGGAAGGGTCTAGCAAGGTTTTCATTTGATCATATTTTGAGGAAAATTGTGCCTGTGGTTTTTTTAATTGAAAGAGACTGTAGGGTGCCCCTCTCCTGTGTGAACAACTAAAATATGTTGCTTGTTTCCTCTGATCATGCTATTTGTCTGTCTGCCTGTCTGTTTGTTTGGAAAGCACTGGCATGCACGTTCTCCTTTGTGGCCATTCACATTTGATGGCATATGGAAGGCAGGGATGCTTCGCATCATGTCTCAAAGCAACTGCATTATGGGAAATTATTTCACTTGTGACATGTATATCCATACCTTTCTTCTGAAAAAAAAAACTTTGGTAAGAATAGAAGAATAAGTAAACATATGGATGACTGTGGGACAGGAGTTAAATAAATAAAAATTAAACGGTAAATTTTTCCTACATAATAACCATCAGATAACTGACATGTATTTAAATATGGATCTGAAAATGAGGAAATAGAATTATATTTTATTTTCAGATCACAGTCTCCTGTTCCCAGAGGGAGTAACAGATTCTTTTAAGCAAGAAGCTGTGTTAGAATTCTCAATTCCTTGTTTATATTTCTTTTCTTTTTGTAGTTCTCATCTTTTTTTCCTTATTTTTTTATTTTATTAATTACACTTTATTCACTTTGTATTCCCCCATAAGCCCCTTCCTCCGCCCCTCCTGGTCTCACCCTCCATCCCCCTTCTTCTCACATGCCCCTCCCCAAGTCCACTGATAGGGGAGGTCCTCCTCTCCTTCCTTCTGATCTTAGTCTATCAGATCACATAAGGAATGGCTGCATTGTCATCTTCTGTAGCCTGGTAAGGCTGCTCCCCCCTCAGGGGGAGGTGAATAAAGAGCAGGCCAATCAGATTATGTCAGAGGCAGTCCCTCTTCCCATTACTATGTAACCCACTTGGACACTAAATTACCATGGGCTACATCTGTGCAGGGGTTCTAGGTTATCTCCATGCCTGGAACTTGGTTGGAGTTTGAGTCTCTGGGAAGTTCCCTGTGTTCAAATTTTCTGGTTCTGTTGCTCTCCTTGTGGGGTTCTTGTCTTCTCTAGGTCTTACTATTTCCCACTTCTTATATAAGATTCCATGAACTCTGCCCAACAGTTGGCCATAAGTCTCAGGGTCTGCTTTGATAGTCTGCAGGGCAGAGCCTTTCAGAGCCTCCTCTGTGGCAGGTTCCTAGGTTGTTTCCTATTTTCTTCTTCTTCTGATGTCCAT
Organism: Rhombomys opimus; assembly: GCA_010120015.1. NCBI lineage: Eukaryota > Metazoa > Chordata > Mammalia > Rodentia > Muridae > Rhombomys > Rhombomys opimus. Next base: position 262,497 of record REGO01000302.1, read on the forward strand.
CCTCTTTGTCTTTCGGGATGCGGATTGAGCGTTTTAGTAAGGGTCCTCTCTCTTGATTAGTTTCTTTAGATGTACAGATTTTACTAGGTTTATCCTATGTTATATGTCTATATAAGTGAGTATAGACTGTTTGTGTCTTTCTGCTTCTGGGACAGCTCACTCAGGATGATCCTTTGCAGGTCCCACCATTTACCTTCAAATTTCATGATTTCCTTATTTTTCATTGCTGAGTAATATTCCATTGTGTAGATGTACCACAATTTCTGCATCCATTCTTCAGTTGAAGGGCATCTGGTCTGTTTCCAGCTTCTGGCTGTTACAAATAATGCTGCTACCAACATGGTTGAGCAAATGTTCTTATCGTGTACTTGAGCCACTTTTGGATATACGCATAGGAGTGGTATGGCTGGATCTTGAAGACGCAATATCACTAGTTGTCTGAGAAAGTGCCAGATGGATTTTCAGAGTGGTTGTACAAGTTTACATTCCCACCAGCAGTGGAGGAGGGTTCCCCCTTCTCTACAACTTCTCTCTTGAGTTTTTGATCTTGGCCATTCTGATGGGTGCAAAGTGAAATCTCAGGGTCCTTTTGATTTGCATTTCCCTAATGGCTAATGACATAGAACATTTCTTTAAGTGTTTCTCTGCCATCCAATATTCCTCAACAGAGAGTTCTCTGTTTAGCTTCATTCCCCATTTTTTTATTTTTTATTAATCACAGTTTATTCACTTTGTATCCCCCATAAGCCTCTCCCTCCTCCCCTCCTGGTCCAACCCTCCGTCCCCCTTCTTCACACATGCCCCTCAGCAAGTCCTCTGATAGGGGAGGGCCTCCTCTCCTTCCTTCTGATCTTAGTCTATCAGATCACATAAGGAATGGCTGCGTTGTCATCTTCTGTAGCCTGGTAAGGCTGCTCCCCCCTCAGGGGGAGGTGATTAAAGAGCAGGCCAATCAGATTATGTCAGAGGGAGTGCCTCTTCCCATTACTATGAAACTCACTTGGATACTACTCTGTCATGTTCCCCATTTTTTAATTGGATTACTTGATTTCCTGCTTTTCAACTTCTTTAGTTCTTTATATATATTAGATATTATCCCTCTGTTAGATAAAGGTTTGGTGAAGATTCTTTCCCAATCTTTAGACAGTTGTTTTGTTTTGATGTCGGTGTCCTTTGCTTTACAGAAGCTTTTCAGTTTCATGAGGTCCCATTTATTGATTGTTGATCTTAGAGCCTGTGCTGTTGGTGTTCTGTTCAGGAAGTTGTCTCCTGTACCAATGAGTTCTAGGGTTTTCCCCACTTTTTCTTCTAACGGATTTAATGTGTCTGGTTTTATGTTGAGGTCTTTGATCCACTTGGACTTCAGTTTTGTGCAGGGTGATAAGTATGGATCTATTTTCATTTTTCTACATGCAGACAGCCAGTTAGACCAGCACCATTTGTTGAAGACTCTATCTTTTTTCCACTGTACGGTTTTGACATCTTCATCATAGATCAAGTTTCCATAAGTGTGTGGGTTTATTTCTGGGTCCTCTCTTTGATTCCATTGAACCACCATTCTGTTTCTATGCCAGTACCATGTAGTTTTTATAACTGTTGCTCTATAGTACAGCTTAAGATCAGGGATGGAGAAATCTCCAGAAGATCTTTTATTATAGAAGATTGTTTTAGCAATTCTGGGTTTCTTGTTATTGCATTTGAAGTTGGGAATTTTCCTTTCCAGGTCGGTAAAGAATTGTGTTGGTAATTTGATGGAAATTGCATTGAATCTGTAGATTGCTTTTGGTAAGATGGCCATTTTTACCATGTTATCCTGCCAAGCCATGAGCATGGGAGATCTTTCAATCTTCTGATATCTTCTTCTAATTCCTTCTTCAGAAACTTGTAATTTTTTTTATAAAAGTCTTTGACTTGCTTGGTTAAAGTTACACACAGGTACTTTATGTCCTTTGTGGCTATTGTGAAGGGTGTTTTTTCACTAATTTCTTTCTCAGCCCTTTTGTCTTTTGTATACAGGAGGCTACTGATTTTTTTGAAGTAATTCTGTATTTGGCCACTTTGCTGAAGGTGTTTATCAGCTATACGGGTTCCCTGGTAGAGTTTTTGGGGTCATTCACTTATACTATCATATCATCTGCAAATAGTGATAATTTGACTTCTTCCTTTCCAATTGTATCCACTTGATCTCTTTCAACTGTCATATTGTTCTAGCCAGGACTTCCAAAACTATGTTGAAGAGATATGGAGAGAGTGGGCAGCCTTGTCTTGTCCTTGATTTCAGTGGGATTGCTTTACGTTTTTCTCCGTTCAGTTTGATGTTTGCTATAGGCTTGCTGTATATCACCTTTACTATGTATAGATAAGTGCCTTGTATCCCTGATCTCTACAATACTTTAAACATGAATGGATGATGGATTTTGTCAAATGCTTTTTCAGCAACTAGGGAAATTATCATGTGTTTTTTTTTTTCCTTTCAGTTTCTTTATATGGTGGATCACATTGATGGATTTCTGTATATTGAACGACCCTGTATACCTTGGATGAAGCCTACTTGGTCATAGTGGATGATATCTTTGATGTGTTTTTGCATTCGGTTTGCAAGTATTTTGTTGAGTATTTTTACATCAATGTTCTTAAGGGACAATGGCATGAAATTCTCTTTCTTTGTTGTGTCTTTTTGAGGTTTAGGTACCAAGGTGACTGTGGCTTCATAGAATGAGTTTGGTAATGTTCCTTCTGTTTCTATTTTGTGGAATAGTTTGAAGAGAATTGGAGTTAGCTCTTCTTTGAAGGTCTGGTAGAATTCTGTGCTGAAACTATCTGGTCCTGGGATTTTTTTGTATGGAAGACTTTCGATGAAAGCTTCTGTTTTCCTGGGGGATATATGACTATTTAATTGATTTACCTGGTCCTGATTCAGTTTTGGTAAGTTGAATAGATCAAGAAAATTGTCCATTTCATGTAGATTTTCAAATTTTGTGGCATATAGACTTTTGAAGTAAGTCCTAATGATTGTTTGGATTTCCTCAGTGTCTGTAGTTATGTCCCTCTTTTCATTTCTGATTTTGTTGATTTGGATGGTGTTTCTCTGCCTTTTAGTTAGCTTGGCTAAGAGTTTGTCTATCTGATTGATCTTCTCACAGAACCAGCTCTTGGTTTCATTGATTCTTTGAATTGTTTTAGTTGTTTCTAATTGATTGATTTCGGCCCTGAACTTGATTATTTCTATCCATCTGCTCCTTTTTGGTGTGTCTGCTTCTTCTTTTTCTAGGGTTTCTAAGTGAGCCATTAAGTTGCTTTAATGAGCTGTCTCGAATTTCTTCTTGAAGGCACTTAGTGCTATGAACTTTCCTCTTAGCACTGCCTTCATTGTGTCCCACAAGTTTGGGTATGTTGTGTCTTCATTTTCATTGAGTTCTAGGAAGATGTTAATTTATTTCTTCCCTGGCCCGGCTGTCATTTAGTAGAAAGTTGTTTAGTTTCCAAGTGTGTGTAGGCATTTTGCTATTTCTGTTGTTGTTGAGGTCCAGCTTTATTCCATGGTGATCAGACAGGATACAAGGGATTATTTCAATCTTCTTGTATCTGTTGAGGCTCGCTTTGTGACATACTATATGGTCTATTTTGGAGAAGGTTCCTTGAGGTGCTGAGAAGAAGGTAAATTATTTTGTGTTGGCTGTAAGGTTCGGTAAATGTCTATAGGTCCATTTGAATCATGACCTGTTCTTTGTTAAATTTCTGTTTTGTTGACCTGTCCTTTGTTGAGAGTGGGGTGTTGAATTCTCCCACTATTTATGTGTGTTGGGATCAATGTGTGGTTTAAGTTTTATCAATGTTTTTGTTTTGTTTTGTTTTGTTTTTACAAATGTGGGTTCCCTTGTCTTTGGGGCATAGATGCTCAAGATTGTGCTGTCTTCCTGGTAGAATTTTCCCTTGATGAGTATGAAGCATCCTTCCCCATCTCTTTTGATTAATTTTGGTTGAAAGTTTATTTTAACAGATATTAGAATAGCTACCCCTGCTTGCTTCTTGGGTCCATTTGCTTAGAAAGCCATCTTCCAACCCTTTACCCTCAGGTAATGTCTATATTTGTGACTTAGGTGAGTTTCTTGCATGCAGCAGATTGCTGGGTTCAGTTTATGCATCCATTCTGTTAGTCTGTGTCTTTTTATTGTAGCATTGAGTCCACTGATGTTGAGAGAAATTAATGACCAGTGGCTGTTAGATCCTTTGATTTTGATGTTGGCTGTGGTCATAATGTTGTATGATTGGTTGCCTTTTGTTTTACTGTAATGAGGTTAATTATTTCCTGTGTTTTCTTGAAAGTTACTAGTTTTCTTGGGTTATATTTTCCCTTTTAGTGTCTTCTGTAACACTGGATTTGTGTGTAGGTATTGTTGGAATTTGTTTTTGTCATTGAATATCTTGTTTTCTCCATCTATGAGGACTGAAAGTTTTGCTGGGTACAGTAGCCTGGGCTGACATCTGTGTTCTCTTAGGGTCTGCATGATATCAGTCCAGGCCCTTCTGGCTTTCATAGTCTCTGTTTTAAAGACAGGTGTGATTCTAAAGGGTTTGCCATTATATGTTACTTGGACTTTTTTCCTTGCAGTTTTTAGTATTTTTTCTTTGTTCTGTATACTTACTGTTTTGATTATTTTGTGGCATGAGGATTTTCTTTTCTGGTCTAATTTATTGGATGTTCTGTAGGCCTCTTGTATTCTTATTGGCCTCTCCTTTAAGTTGGGGAAATTTTCTTCAATGATTTTGTTGAAAACATTTTCTGGGCCTTGGAGGAGGGAATCTTCTTTTTCATCTATTCCTATTATTTTTAGGTTTTGTCTTTTTATGTTGTCTTGGATTTCTTGGATGGTCTGTGTCAGAAATTTTTGGATTTAACATTTTCTTTGACAGATACATCTGTTTCTTCCATTGTATCTTCCACACCTGAGATTCTTTCTTCCATCTCTTGTAGTCTATTGGTTATGCTAACCTCTGCAGTTTCTGTTTTCTTCCCTAAGTTCTTTCTCTCCACAATTTCCTCCATTTGTGTTTTCTTTAATTTTTCCAATTCTATCATCAGATTTTGAGCCTTTTTGTTGATTTTCTTCACCTGTCTGACTGTACTTTCCTGTTTTTCAATCAATTCTTTCAGCTGTTTGTTTGAACAATCTTCTGTTTCTTTTATTTCATTCAGTGATGTACGCATTTCCTCTCTAAAGGCCACAAACTGGCTGCAACTTTCTGTATTTCTTTACAGATGGCATAATCTGTTTGTTTTTTATCTTCCTCTATTTCTTTATGGATGGCAATAATCTGTTTGAGTTTATCTACCCTAGTCTTTATGCATTTTGTTTGTTTCCTCTGTTATCCTCTTCATGAGCATAGATGTTAGGTCATCTTCTTGGATTTCAATTATGCTGGGGTGTCCAGGGCTACTTGCCCCTCTATAACTAGGTTATTGAGATGCCATATTGCTCTGGCTTTTGTTGGTTGAGCTTTTACGCTGGCCTCTACCCATTGGGCTATCTTTAGTGTTCGGGGTGTTTAGTTTCTGGTGTTTCCTGGAATCCTGTGGTGGAGAGAATCCCATTGGCAAGAAGATAGTTGTTTTTTATTTTTTATTTTTTTCTGAAGGAAGTCTTCTCAGCTCTTTGTGTATAGTCACTGGATGGCCGGTGTTTTTCAGGAGTTGCTGCTGCTCACCTCAGGCATAGAGACCTCCTCTCACCTAGAGAAGTCCTGAAGACAGCTGCCCTGCTTCTGGGTTTCTTGCTATAAATTTAGTGATCTGCTGCTATAACCTGTGTGTCCTGTGGTTTGGTCAGTTTTGTTAGGGATAACTGGTCTCCCCTTGGAGCAGTATCTGGGGGTTGATCTCAGGGATTCCGGGCTTTTGTAGGTCTCATGTTGGGGCTCTGTGCCCCAGTACCGAAGCGGTATTCTGTGGTGGGTGAGTACTGCTCTCCTGATAACAGCAGGCTATCTGGTGTACAGCAGGTCCCTGGGTTGGGCTGGTCTGCAAGGCCTTTTCCAGTGATATACTGGGTGGCCTAAGTCCGTCCCCTTTGCTTCATTCCCTGAGAGGATTTCTCTTGATAGTGACTCCCAGTCTCTGGTGCCCTGGTGTGCACAGCTCAGTCTGTGCCAGAGAGCTGGGCATGCAGCAACTGTCTGTGCTTGCAGCTGGAGCTCAGTTCAATGATGGCTGCTCATACCCACAGGTCTCTGACACTTTTTCCAGGGAAAGACTGGGTGACCCAAGTCAGTACTGTTTCCTTCCTTCCATGTGGGGTTTTCTCCTGAAAGGGACTCCCAGTCTCTGGTGTTTTTTGTGCCCACTGATCAGCCTGGGAAAGGTGACATGCACACATATATGTATGCTCATACAAAGAGATATAAGCAGGTGAGTGCATGTGCACACACAGCTCAAACTGAGATAGATGGTGTGTGTGTGTGTGTGTGTGTGTGTGTGTGTGTGTGTGTGTGTGTGTGGTGGAGAATCATGGGGAACATGCAGGAACTGTTTAAGCTGCATTCAGAGATTCCCGCATGGCCATGTAGTAGCATGGGTCATGATTCTTATGGGAAATACTTAGGATATGAGGACAGATCCCTCATTTGTGGTTAGTGCAGTCTGGCAAACGTGAGTGGCCTCCATGTCTGGCCCATGACTATGGGACCCTGAATATCAAGCTTTAACCATATCACATTGCCCAGCTTACTCTCTCACTTTCTGCCTTGAGATAAAGATGTGTGGGTGCCTGATCTTGAACTTCCAAGCCTTCAGGACCATGGGTCAAATAGATCCTTTTTTAAATTGAATTTACTTGGCCTCAAGTATTCAGTTATAGCCATATAAACTATATTTTGGTAGGCACAAACCCAATCATGATAGCTGAATTACTTTTTAGCTGTCTCATCTACAAATGCCATCATATCAGGCTGAGGATTTTGATGCTTGACTCTGCAGTTAACCAAAAAGAAAATTGGTCTACAAAGGAAAACAACATCTTCTTTGAAGGACGTTTAGATAAGTTGATCAGAAGAGAGAACTATACTAGGATGACATTTGTAGTGAGATGGTGATAATGCTACAAAGTGTTGGGGGAGATATATGGTCAAAGAGCACATCAAATTTACATCACATAGTGCTTCTGTTTGGATTCATAATGTCACCAGAGGCCTACACATGCATTAAAGACTTGTTCTTTGACCTAGTGATATTGAGAGGTGATGGAGAATGTAAGATAGAGTATAATGGAAGGATGCTGAACCATCAGAATGTGCCCATATAGACAAAAATGGGACCCCAGACTCCCTCTGTTCTTCCTTGCTTTATATGGCATGTGTTCCTGACATGCAATGGCCTGAAAGGATGGTGCCAATAAGCCATGGACTGTTAGTCAAAATAAACTTGCGGGTTTTATATGTTATTTATGTTGGGTTTGTTTTTTATGGTAATAGAAATGTGTTTGCTAACATACTACTTAATAAGGATTTGATTCCTTTTTCTTTTTTGAAGTGTAAGGCACAAAAGCAGAACGGATTGAAAAACAACAAGCTACTGTAAGGAGGATTCAGCTTAAAACAATGAAAGCATGTTCTTGGGGGAAAGGCTTCTTAACAATAGAAGAGATTAGACGATGCAGCAACATCACCATACCAACATTTTTACACCTTTGTAGGTTTGTCACAGAAGTGAACTTCTATGGGGATGAAAAATATGTTGGATGATTGCCAAAGTTACAAAATTATAGACTAAATTTTCAATCAACATTAGGGTTTCATTTAGAGCAAATGTGTGTTGCGGGTCTCTAGAGAACACAGACCTCCTCTGCTTGCTGGACAAAGTCTTAACACAGTAGAGAAGAAATTTAAGCAATGATATTCAACAGCCCTAGGACATTCTGAGCAGATGCCACAGAAATTCTGGGGTTTGGTTGTAGTGTATGAGAGAATGAGAGAGAAATGTTACCATCCATCACTCTACGAGAAATACAATCCATTGTTCACGGTCAACTGAGCACATACCCCCTGGTACAGTCACTCCAGGCAGTTCACTTTTGTTGAGTCACTTATTCATCCAATAAATATCAGTGCAGCCTAGGTACAGAATACTGCAAAGATGCACAACAAATGATAACTTTGTAGGACTCCATAGCCAAAAGGCAAGCAACAGAAAAGGAAGCATACATATAGCATGATGAATAAAGATAGAGAAAGGAATAAAATTGAGGCACTGTACTCCATCAGAGGTGGTTTCTGTAGAGAGTACAGCAAGAAGATGAACCTTTTCTTGTGTAGTTGTTCTTATTCGAGAAGGAGCCACAATAAGCTTATTATAGCTTTGAAGAAGTTTAGGCTGGCCTGGAATTGTTCAGATTCTTTCCTATCCTTGCTACTTAAATCCATATAAATACAGCTCCATGCAACCAGAAATAGTTGCTGTGGTTGCTTTTTTAGCAGTAAGTGTCAAGTAAGACACAGAAGATGGAGTTTTGAAATGAAAATATATACCCTGATCCAAAGGAAATACCTGTGTAAGATAAAAAGGAATCATCAGTTTCAGAATTGTTTCCTTATATGTTGTATAGGCTGTTATAAAACACCTGAAAATGCATTTTTGGGGAAAAATGGTTTATTTTTTATCACATTTTCCAGGTTATAGTCTACCATTTTTTGGAAGTCACCAAGGTAAAACTTAGAAAGAGCATATCATGTCACATCCACTGAACAGGAAGAAATGAGTGCATGTGAGCCTATTTAAGCTCAGCCCCTCTGTACACTTTATTGTTTGGAATTCCCTGCTACCCACAGTGGTGAGTTCTCCTACCTCAGTTACACAATCAAGACAATGCCCAAAAACATGCTCAAAGTCTAGCTTAATGCAGACTAAGTGAGTCCCTAAGACTCACTTATCAGATGATTTTAGAATGTGGCAAGTAGGAAATTAAAACTAACTTGCATACATGGTTACACTGAACCAATTCAGTATGTAATTGGATGGAAGACCTAGTTTGTACATCAGTGCTACAAGTGATGTCATGTTCATAGTATTGAAGTGGAGCACGAGAAGTGGCATGTGTAAACTGCTGCGTGCCGTATATGGCACAGCAAATGAGAGCTGAGCATGAACTGCTTATTCTGTGTTCACTTCAGGGGAACCTATTGCTCTCCTATTAGTTCCTCTGTTGTTAGAGCAAGCACAAACACTATCTTCATCAATTGATAGGTCTTGCTTTCTTGATTCTCTGGCAGGGATTATTTTGTGCAATAGATTAGCACTGAAGTTGACTGAATGAACCCAGTGAGTCAGTGAATAAATGAAGTGCCTAGAGTTAATACACCAGGGGATATGTGCTCAGCGGACTTTGAACACTTGGCTTGTATTTCCTGTGGAGTAGTGGTAGTACTGTATTTCTCTCTCCCATGCCCTACTGCAGCCAAACCCCCATATGTCTCTTACATTTATCTGAATTATCTCAGAATGTTGCATAGTATGGCTTAAATTTTTTTCCGTAGTGTGAAGTTTCTTGTGCAACAAGCAGAGGTATGTACCTTTTAAAGACTTTTGGCACCAGCTTTCCTTCAGAGGCACGCTATCTTCCTTTCAAACTCAGATTTAGAGAGTATTGTATGTCTTTGAAGCTGAATGACAAAACGTTGTTGTCTTTGTTGACCAAACTCAAGGTATGGTAAAGGATTGCCTCCTTGATGGCTGGGCACCTGCCGTTTACAATGTGACCTCTAACCATTTGCCAGGTGCCAGCTGCTTGTTGGAATTACTTAAGCCAGAGAGACATTTGTCTCATCCTTGAGTCCATATGGCATCCCTGTCATCTTCTGGGTCCTTCAATCTGTCTACTACAAACCTGTCAGAAGTGGAGCTACAGATGGAGCAAGGCAGGGAGACAGGGGATGAAAAAGGACTGGTGTTATATCTGGCTCTGTGATTACCTTTGATTTATATGAATAAAGAAGTTAAATGGCAGAGGGAGGACAAAACTGCAGAACAACAACAACAAAAAAAAAAAAAAACATGTGGTTTATTTTGTAAGAACCTATGTATTTGTTTTTGTGCAACAGTGGAAGGAGGTTACCAAGGGCATATGTTTTAGTCTTAGATGTAGTTGAATTAGAATCCCAAAGCTGCAATAAAATAGATTTTGGATCAGGAAATTTGTCTATCTTTAGCAGGTCTAAGTTTCCTTGTGTTCAAAGATACTGTGTGTGATGGTTAATCCTAATTGTTGGCTTAATAAGATTTAGAATCACTATAGAAACACACCTCTGGGTGTGTTCATGAGAATTTCCAGGAAGGTTTAAATGTGGACTAAAGATTCATCATAACTACAAGCATCTCGATTTACATGGATGGGTCACTGATTTAATAAGAGAGAGGCTAACCATCAATATTCATTTCTGTGCTTCCTGACTGTGAGCACAATATCACCAGCAGCCTCAAGTTCCTGTTTGGTGTGCTTTCCCCAACATGATGGACTGTACCCTCAAACTGTGAGTCAAAACAAAACAAACATTCCTTCTTTAAGGTGTTTTTGTTTGTTTGATTGTTGTTTTTGGTCAGATATTTTATCACAGCAGTAAGAAAAATAACTAACACACTGTGTCTCTTTTAATAAAGACTAAGACACTATGGAGGAAGAAACACGTACACACACATCTATTTATCAATGACTTTTGTTTCAGTGCTCAAAATTTACCTAATTGTCCTTTATCTATTCTACCTTGACCAAGAAAATAAATGTCTCCAAAACAATACAGAAAGGCTTCCAGATGTTTCACTACAGGAACACATTAAATTAAGAGCACCTATTTCTCTTGCAAAGACTCAAGTTCAGTTCCCAGCTTTCACATCATGGTAACTTAACAACTGCCAATAATATGGCTCTAGGAAACCCAAAGAAATCTACTAGCTTCTGCAGGCATTGCTCTTATGTTCACATATACACCTACACACAGGCACATCCATATAATCAAAAATAAAAAGTAAATCTTAAACAGGGCATAGTTACCCTTGCCTTAATTTTAAGATTGTGGATGTAGATGCAGGTGGATTTCTGTGAGCCTGAGGCCACCCTGGTCTACACAGTGGGTTCCAAACCAACTGAGCTTTCTAAGGCATATTTTGATTTTTAACCCATGAGTTATAATCCACTGAGAGTCAATAATTGTGAAAACTATAATGAGATGCTTTGCATCAAATGAGCTTAGTAGTCATAAGAGCTTGCAATTTGTTCAAATAAGTAAATGAAAAGACTAGGATTCAAATATTTTCTAACAGATTCTGTGGTCTACTTATCCTTCAGCTCATGTTCTTATGTCTCTTAATTATTTTTATTTTGTTTGTCTTTGTGCATGTGTGTGCATACGTGCACACGTGTATGCATATGAACTCAGTAGCACTTACCTAGCTCATCAAGTCATCTCCAGGGACCTAACTGTTCTTGGATTCCTAGAACCACGTTGACAAGTGCCTGTCATCAAACACAGCATTTTGATTTGTTTAGACTTACTTTCTTTTAAATCACTTATGTATGCATGCATCTGAGTGTGAATAGGTGAGTACACACAGGTGCCCACCGAAGTCAAAGGTACTGAATGCCCTTGGAACTGGAATTGCTGGTAGTGTACTTGAAACTGAATTCTTGTGCTGTGCTTTGTAAGACCACTATGTGTTGTTAAGCACAGAACCATTTATCTAGCTCCCATAGTCAGTATATTGACCAGGGATATTTTACAATGGTGCAGGGTACCAAACTCTGGTCTCTGTGCTCATGAGGCAGACATTTTCCAAGGTGAACCATCTTTACATCTCTCATACACATTAATTTGTGTTTATCATATCACACTGTGCTCTCTCTCTCTCTCTCTCTCTCTCTCTCTCTCTCTCTCTCTCTCCTCCCTGGGTTATAGTGCCTAACTCCATGGGCCTGTACCTGTAGGTACGTAAATAGCAGGGAACAGAATGAATCAGGAATATTAATGACAGAGAAGCCTTCACAGTACAGAGAGGTTGAAGTGGGTCTCCACAGCTGCCTAAGTGTTCGGAGTTAGAAAGAAAGACATTAAACTAAATGACCTGGAGAGTTTCTAGAGCTAGATTTTTCTGTCCATGGGTCTAGTGATAATGTCCAATTCAGGGTAGAGATGGGTGAGGAAGTCAGGTCATATGAAAAGGTGGGACCTAAGAAACAGCTATCACGGTTTCAGCGACAATGTTTTGCAGTGTTTACAGCTCTCTGGAGAAGGGTGGTGTGAGAAAGCACAGGGCCACTGTGATCCTGAGTGAGGACCTGGGAGGCTGGAGGTGAGAAGTAAGGAACATGTGCAGAAAGCATCAAAGCTAAGAGAGTGACTTGGATGCTGCACATTGGAAAATATGACATTTCCAAATACACAACTAATTTTACTTCAAGAAAATGCCAGAATCTGAGAACTGTTAAGAATGCTTTGTGGTAGTGGTGTTGGTTTTTCCCAGTTAAATATTCTGTTTTGCTATGAGTTTGAGTATCTCCTTCAATACCCTGGTGGGTAGAGCCTTCCTCTGTAGAAGGCTCCTGTCCTGTCCCTTGTCTTCTACTTCCGATGTCTATCCTGTTTGCCATTATGAATGAAGATTGTCTTCTCTAGGGTCCTCCTTGCTGTTTAGCTTCTTTAGGGATACAGATTTTAGTATGTTTAATCTAATATTATATGGCTAATATCTACTGAGATTCATAGCCAAACTTTGGGCAGAGTGCCAGAATCCTTATGTAAAGAAGAGAGAGATAGAAAGAACTGGAGGAGACAGGAACTCCATAAGGAGAGCAACACAGCCAAGCTAAGGACCATGAATGGAATACCTAAACACCATGCTCAAAGGAAGCTCATTGGCTGCTCAGTTTCCAAGTGGGTACAAGGGGTACAGGAGCTGTCTCTGACATGAACTCAGTGGCTGGTTTTTGACCACCTCCCCCTGGGGAGTGCAGCCTTGCCAGGCCACAGATGAAGAAGATGTAGCCAGCCTTGATGAGACCTCATAAGCTAGGGTCAGATAGAGGGAGAGAACATTCTCCCCTATCAGGGGAGGAGGGAAAGGGCATAGGGGGAGAAGAATAAGGTTGGGTGGGACTAGGATGAGATGAGGGATGGGACTACAGCAGGGATACAAAGTGAATAAATTGTAAAAATAACTATATAAATAAAATTAAAATAAAAAATTGTTTTGCTTTAAAGGAAATACAAATCCAATCTTCACACCCTGAAAGGTCAACTGAACAATAAACAAAGTCACTGGTATTTGTGGACAAGCATGAACAAGGGCAATGGGATGTGTTGAGGACACTGTTTTCAAACTTTGTTCTATTTCCCTTCCTCTCCCTTCACTGCTTCTCTTTCCTTTCATCTCCTTCCCTCTGCCACACATACGTTTCTTCAAAGCAGCTTATTAAGTAGATGTCACAATATGTTTTGAAGATCAGATTAAATCACACCATACACAGAATTTTGTGTCATCAAAAATCTGTTATACAAAGTCAATGTAATTGGAGGAGAGGCAAATGTATGCATGAATTTGTGGGCACTTGTATGCATGTGTTTGCGAAGGCTGGAAATCAACCTTAGCTTCTTCCTAAGAGCTGTCCATCTTGCTCTTTGTGAGACAAGTTCTTTCATTGACCTGAAGCTCACCATGTGGTAGGCAAGGCTAACTGGCCAGTGAACCATAGGGATTCTCCTGATCCACCTACCAGACACTATGATAGCAAGTACACGTCATAATGCCTGGCTTTTTATGTGGATTCTAGAGGTCTAATTCAGTTAGAAGAAAAAGTGAGGAAGAGCCTTGAACTCATTGAAACAGGAGACAACTTCCTGAACAGAACACTAACAGCACAGGCTCTAAGATCAATAATCAATAAATGGGAACTCAGGAAACTGAAAAGCTTCTGTAAAGCAAAAGACATTGTCGTCAGAACAAAAGGACTGCCTACAGACTGCGAAAGGATCTTCACCAACCCTATATCTGACAGAGGGCTAATATCCAGAATATATAAAGAACTTAAGAGGTTAAACAGCAAGAAATCAATTAACTCAATTAAAAATGGGGTACAGAGCTAAACAGAGAATTATCAATAGAGGAACATTGAATGGCAGAGAAACACTTAAAGAAATGCTCAGCATGCTTAGTTATCAGGGAAATGCAAATCAAAATGACCCTGAGATTTCACCTTACACCATCAGAATGGTTAAGATCAAAAACTCAAGTGAGAACACATGCTGGAGAGGATGTAGAGAAAGGGGAACCTTCCTCCATTGCTGGTGGGAATATAAACTAGTACAATCACTTTGGAAATCAATCTGGTGCTTTCTCAGACAATTAGGAATAGTGCTAACTCAAGATCCAGCTATACCACTCCTAGGCATATATCCAAAAGATACTCAAGTACACAACAAGGACATTTGCTCAGCCACGTTGGTAGCACCTTTATTTGTAATAACCAGAAGCTGGAAACAACCCAGGTGCCCCTTAGCTGAGGAATGCGTACAGAAATTGTGGTACATGCTTGCATGTCAAATATGTTACCATATGAGTAGTCTTCCTATTCTCAAATATTGTGATATTTTAAATTTTGTATTGATAAGAGAACTAGATTAAATTATTTAATATGTACATGTATATATGATTAAGCAATATTTTATACACATAACACCTATGCATGCATATACACACATGCATACATACATCTCTATATACACACTCATACATATATAAGATGTTGGGAAGAATGGGTTGAGATACACTCAAATCTCTTGAGATTTAAGCCATGTAGTGGTTTTCCCAGATAAATTTCTTTTTCTACTTCAATATGACTTCTCACATAAATCTGCCTTTTCTACTCTGACCTATCTTTCCCTATTCTCACTCAGTTCCATACTGAGAAGATAGCTCCTTCAAACTTGCAGACCTTGGCAGTTTGAGTAGAATCTTTTCCCCTATTACTGCATAGCTATTGATTGGCCTTCATCCCTAGTATAAAAGGCAACACCAGGAATTCTCTCTGCCTGTAATGCCAGCACCTAGGGCCTTCTATCTTACCCTTTTGTTTACTCTGACTTTGCAATGGTCTCATTCCTCAAGAGATTCCTTTGCCTCCCAGGTAATTAATGTTGGCACAAAAATATGCTATGAAAATTTTCTTTTGTAAAACAAACAGCACATAGAGAGCAAGCCAACAGAACAGCAAGCCAACTTAGCCTGACTTAGACCTCTTTATATTTTTGCAATTTTTCATTATTATTATTATTATTATTATTATTATTATTATTACAATTTATTCACTTTGTATCCTGGCTGAAGCTCCTTCCCTTACCTCCTCTTAGTTCCACCCTCCCTCCCTCTTCTCCCCCTATGCCAATTCTCTAGTCTACTGATAGGGGAGGTCCTCCTCCCCTACTATCTGAACCCAGCCTATCAGGTCTCATCAGGTCTGTCTTGATTTTCTTTCTCTATTGCCTAGATATAGCCACCTCATTAGCGGGAGTTGATCAAAGAGCAGGCAACTGAATTCATGCCAAAACGAACAAACAAAAAACAAACAAAACAAAAAACCAAACAAATAGTAAAACCAGTATAGATAAAGCAATCCTGTACAATACAGGTCTTCTAGAGGTATATCCATTCCTGATCTCAAGTTGTACTACAGAGCAAAAGTAATAAAAACTACATGGTGCTGGCATAGAAACAGAATTGTGGATCATTGGAATTGAATAGAAGACCCTGAAATAAACCCACACATCAACAGATAACTGATTTTTGACAAAGAAGCCAAAACCATACAAATCTTCAACGAATGTTGCTGGTCTAACTGGATGTCTACATGTCAAAAAGTGCAAACAGGTCCATATTTATCACCCTGCACAAAACTATAGTCCAAGTGGATTAAAGACCTCAACATAAAACCAGACACACTAAATCAGTTAGAAGAAAAAGTGGGGAAGAGCCTTGACCTCATTGGCACAGGAGACAACTTCCTGAGCAGAACACCAACAGCACAGATGCTAAGATCAACAATCAGTAAGTGAGACCTCAGGAGACCTCACATTTTTTTTACTACTACTGAGATCCTATTCCTTGCCTTTTTCCTGGTCCTTGAATGTTTCTTTTAGCATCTGTGCTTCTCTGTTTCCTTTTGCTATGTCTACTGCCCAGCACCTCTGTGATCCTGGGGCTCTTTCCCTAAATTTCCTTATAAAAGCTGATGCTCTAACAAACATGTTTAGCAACATCCACATCTGCATATTAGTCATACTTTCTAGTGAATATACGGATCATCTCTCTAATAGGTAATTCAAATTTTGTACCTTTTACTGTACCCTTTTACCATACAAGTATTGCTTACACAGGTCAGCTTGGCCTAGGGCTCTATGGCTGATAATTTTCCTTCAAGCCTATTTTTGGGAGGTTGACATAGTTACTTTCATATTGCTATGATAAAACACTATGGCTGAGAACAATTTATGGAGGAAAGGTTTTGCTTCGCATACACTTCTGCCTCAGTCTGTCACTGATGAAAGTAAGGACTCTGGTGATTCAAACTAAAGCCTGAGGCAGGAACTGAAGCAAAAACCACAGAGGAAATCTTACAGATTTACTCTCCAGGGCTCAGCCTGCTTCTTGCTACAACCCAGGGTGACCAGTCTAGAGATGGCACTGCCCACGATGAGCTTAACCGTCATACATCAAATATTGTAAGCATGTTGTCTGTTAAATTTCCTTTTCCCAGGTATGTTTCAGTTTGTGTCAGGTAGATTAAAACAAAGAAACAAACAAACAAAAAGTCATTACAGGGGGAAACCCGTCTACTTCTCCCCCATACCCAGTCACTCAAGACAGCGAGAAAAGGAGATAGAGATGGAGATGGAGATAAAGAGAGAGAGAGAGAGAGAGAGAGAGAGAGAGAGAGAGAGAGAGAGAGAGCACATTTGTGCTCACACATATCACATACGCTATGTGTGCTGGCAAAAGACCATCCTGGAATGTCGGTACTTGCCGTCTGCTTTGATTTTGAAAGGCACTTGTGACTTATTTATGGATGGCACTGTTCTTGCCAGGCCAGCTGACCCCATAGACCCCTAGGGATACTTCTATTTTTGTCCTTCATCTCCCTGTGGAAACTCAAGTGCTTCTATATCCACCTTTTCATGGTTGTGGTGATTCGAACACAGGTCTGCACACTTGCAGGGGACTGATCAAGTTTCTCTTCTTGAAAAATACAGACTTTTCTCCATAGTTACCAGTATTCATTTAGTTTGCACTTAATGACACTGTGGAATGCCTCTATAGTATTGTAGAGAGACAGACAGTGGCTACAATCCTCTCCTAATCAAAGGAGCCTGGGCTTAGTCTTTGTTTGTTTGTTCCCAACAAACAAGCATATTCCTTAAAACACTTATCATTCATTTTATATTCCCCAGAACTAAATTAGACATTTTGTACAGTTCCTTGTTTCCTTCCCGTTGGTTTCTATTATGTCTTTCCAAACTTGCCACAAAAATGGTTGATTTCCTTCAAAATTTCAGTTATCACACATAAGGTTAGCCACTGATTTATTCCAACATCTTCCTACATGACTTCTATTTCTGAGACACATTTGTAGAAGTGATGTTTATGGGCCAGAGGATGCATCATTTTAAATTTGGAGGATATTGCAAAACCAGTGTCTCCACAGCATGTCTGAGAATGAAGCTCTCCATGAACCACATCTAAAGAACAATTTGATCATTTCATTTGGACAAGTGGAAATGACTTTTAGGGAGATTTATTTTGTCTTTTGTTGAAAACACTTTTAGATATTAATATTTGATGCTATATTTTTTGTTTCTCTCTGTGTGTATGTTTGTGGGGAGCGTGTTTGAAGAGGGAAAGAGAGAGACAACAAAATAGAGAATACAAGTGTATATGTGACCCAAACAACCACTGGCAAGATTCCTTGAGTCCATCCCCATGGTTTTATAAGATAGCTTTTTTCATTGGCCTGTAAATCATTAATTAGGATAACTTGGTTGGGCAGTGAGTCCTAAGGATCTACCTATTTCCATCTCCTCAATACTGAGAATACAAGTACAAATACAAGTGCCATTCCTGTTTTTATTTTTTAAGTGATATCTAAGAATTGAATTTGGAACTCAGTGCTGTCAGGTAAGCAGTTTACTGAAAAAGGTATTTCCTTAACCTCTTTGTTTTCTTTTGTATTGATTCTCATTATCACATTTATCAAACTTGTCATTTATAGTTGTGATTATTTCTTTATGCATTAAAAAAGACTGTGTGAGATTGCCTGGGAAACCATCCAGTAATTGCCTCAACATTCACACAGAGGACAAACCTGTCTTTCCATGAAAATTAATTATCAACACACTTCATATGGTGCTTCAACTCCATGGTTTTCTCATAGGGCACTTCACATTTTATGGGAAACAGCTAACTGCAGAGACACACAGCACTGTACAGCAAGTGCACTCAGAAATTATCTGCCAGTCCTCCCCTAAGAATTGATTTATCTTCCTAAGTAATTTCTCTTCAAATGGGGGTCATCAAACAGCTCTAACAAAAGTTAGAAGTTTTTGAGAATTTTATAATTTTCTCTCACATTGGAGAATGAGATCCTTTCTGTGGTTCTGATAACTGATGCATAGTTTCCCAACTATGCAGTGACTGGTGTGAAGTGTGGGGCTGTTCTATATTTACGTGGTTCAGCTTTCCAGAGACTTGGATTCTGGCCTTCAGTATGTACAGTGTCCTTCCTCTGCAGCAGTGGCCACAGATACTCAAACATGTGTATGTGTATAATTTTATTGTAAATGTGTGTGTATCATGTATGTAAAAAAAATAAATAAATACATTTAAACCCCAAACCTTCTCAAAATCAATTCATGCCAACCTACAGTTTTCAGATCTGGAGTAAAGGCCAGGGGGCTGGAAATTAAAAATGGTCACATCATCGAAGAAGAAGAAGAAGAAGAAGAAGAAGAAGAAGAAGAAGAAGAAGAAGAAGAAGAAGAAGAAGAAG